>WIGM01000062.1:8636-99450 GCA_014235935.1 Colletotrichum musicola | reverse complement strand
ATGAGGAAGAGAGATGAGGAAGAGAGATGAGGAAGAGAGATGAGGAAGAGAGATGAGGAAGAGAGATGAGGAAGAGAGATGAGGAAGAGAGCAGTTTTCCACACCAGACGAGGCCAACTGTGGTGTGGCATCTTAGAACCCCGCACCTTGAACGAATCATATATCTGCCCTGCCATCAGATTATGGATGCGGGCGGTTACACGCGAGGCTGCGTCCCCCGGGCGCGCCTGAGATCAAGCTCTCATTTATCTTCCTCATCTCTCGTTCTCATCTCTCGTCCTCATCTCGCTCATGGAGTCGTTGGTTCATTTCTGTAGGAATCAACAAGCCCCGTGACATTTGACGGACTGACGTTGAGCCTCTTTATCCAAATGCGACCTATGCGTCTTTGAGCATGTCACTCACTATTGCTGCTGCTGTCAAGGGAGCATTTGCCTGTTTCAAAGATCTTCTGGAGACGGCTCAGACTTCGGAAAACAGAGACCTGCGTCTTTTTCTCCTCCGAAAGCTGGGAGACGAGCTAGCTCGCTTCAAAGTATGGTCCGGGAACAGCGGGGCGCACAGAACTGGACTCGCATCGTTGGAGCATCGACTCCGAGACGCCTCGGGCATCCGACGCCAGGTTCTCAGGCTCCTCGACGATCTCAAAGAAGCACTGGATGAAGCTTTGCACTTCGTGGCCGAGCAGGAGGCGTTATGGGCTGAAATCACCCCCGAGAAGGGGGTGAACACCGAGGCAGATGTCGAGCTGATCACACTGGACATCACCGACGTCGTTGACTGCCTGTTGCGCTTGAGTGTCGCGATCAAGAACCCAGCGCCCCATGACCGGATCAAGGCATCGGGAACGGAGGCTTCTGCCTACGAACCCTTCGATATCCAGCATGTACGAGGGAAGTTTGGGCTCTTGGATGACGACCTTAGCCAACGCCTCGGAAGATCCATCTCACGACGACGGGAGTTCTTCAAGTACAGAGAAGCCCATAACAAAAAGCTTTCGTACGGTCTCGACCTCCACCAAGACACCAATAATACCGAGATCGTTGCCAGTACCGTAGCATCATCGATACCCGGCCATATGAAAGAGCAAGCAAACTGTTGCATCCAGGACGAGGAAGACGTCCATTCAGTCGCTGGAGCTTCACAGACGTCCTACGCTACTTCTGTCGCAAGCAACCAAACGCTCAGGATCCCGCCGATGCCAGCAGACGCGCTCCGCGGCCCCTTGCAATGCCCTTTCTGCTTCATGATAGTCTCCATTAGGGACACCTCCGCTTGGAAGTGAGTCACATATGAAGAACTGCTTCGACTCAATAGCTGCGACTCAAAAGCTGACTGTCCACAGGAAGCATGTTTACGACGACCTGCGTCCTTACAACTGCCTCGCCAAAGTCTGCATTGCATCTGATCAAGATTTTGCCAGTCGAAACGATTGGATGAAGCACATGTTGCAGTATCATTTGAGGATATACCGCTGCCCGTACGAGTGCGAAGAAACCTTCGTCCGGGCTGAAGACTCCAGGAGACATTTAGAGAAAGCCCACCCTGAAGTGATCCCCAAAACCCAAGTCGACGAGCTGGTCAATCGGAGCTCGCGACCGCTCCCACCCGACACGAAAACGCCATGTCCATTTTGCCTCGAAAACCTAGAATCACTCAAACAATATCGACAGCATGTTGGTCGGCACCAACAAGAACTGGCTTTATTCGCATTGCCTAGTACCGTTTTCACAAACGACGACAGCGAGGAGGACAATGCGGTTCCCCATGATGATGGCGATGACTCTAGTTCTCCTGTGGATGATCATCAAGAAACCGCGCCTGGTTCTGACGTCTCTCGTTGCTTGGCAAGGCTGCTTTTCATGACGAGCCTCAATACTTTCCTGCATGCCAGAGGCATGACTGACGAGGTTTACGCGCTTGGTCAGGGGTATATTATCAACGGCCGGGTTGTGGACTTGTATCACCTGTACCTTGCTGTCGAAGCAGAAGGGGGATACGATGAAGCAACCCTGGGCTACCGGTGGTCAGCCGTTGCTTCCGCTGCCGGTCTTGACTGCCAGAATGATGACTCGATGAAGTTGAAGTCAATCTATGATAGGCTTCTTCTCGAGTTTGAGAGATCTGAGCACCACGAACCGTTGAGTGCGGCACGGAAACAGCAAAAGGGCAGTCCCTCAACGTCTCACCCATCAGAGCTCACAGAATCTCGATCAAGATTCCTACAAAATCTGCCGAACTTGACGTGTCCCGATTGCGGTGCTCGATGCAAGACCGATTCCGACCTAAAGTGAGTTTGTATCTGTCTCGCCGCCCTCGTAAAAAACCTCCAGAACCCGTCACTGACCTCCGCTCAAGGGAGCATGATAAGAGGCATCCGAAGGGATACTGTGGTGCTCCCGGGTGTACACGAAAGGAAGGATTCCGCACCGTGGACGGCCTCAACCGGCACCTGAGTAGCGTCCACCCTGGATACTTCCCAGGCCCGCGGTATCGTTGCACCGTCGGGGAGTGTCCAACCAAGGACAATACCTGGTTCACACCATACGACCTCCGCCAGCATCTTGAGGGCGTACATGCAATAGCAATCCCAACATTCACGGACCTCAAACCGTTCATGTACATGTCGACTTCGGCCGAAGACACGGCACCCTCTAACACCGTCACAACACCCGACGCGGAAGGCCAGACTCAAACGCTCGTCCCCTCCTCTCCAGAGCCGGACACAAAGGATTGGAAACAATACATACACATCCCATACACCGTAGCCGAAGACGCGGAACTAGCAGAAATGAAAAAAAAGCTGGACAAGCTTTTCGGCGAAGGAAATCACCACCTGGAACAGGTTCGTTCGCCTTTACACCTTCATCTCATCCGTGCGGCCAGGCTAACTATCTCTCGCTCAGACTGAGTCGAAAAAGCTTATCCTCAACCTCACTCGACAGCTAACTCGTGTAAGTTGGAAACAGACCGCTCTCAAGAGATCGTGACTCACAGGTTTGAGCAGAATGATATCGCGAATTTAACAACGCATCTGACCGGGTCGGAGCGTCAGGAGTAACGGTAGCGCATCAGGCGTTTAGCGGATAACCGGCTACGACGCTTGTGGTTCTGGGTAGAGGAAGCATGGTATGAACTGAGAGGGCAACACTTTCGTCCAGAGACATAGACATTCAAGGACACTCTTTCGACGACACGCACCACAAGACACAGTAGTTGTTGCACGTCACAGTGACACGCCCAATATATACTTTTCATTACGCCTCCAAGACAGCATGAGCTTCCGCACCAAAGGCTATAGGGAACGACTGCTACCAAGATGCCACCTGACGCCACCCCAGTGGCTTGCCATGCAAGACAAAAACAGTTGAGGAAAAAGAAAATACAGTATATGGTGGATGAACATCTGGGAAAAAAGAAGAAACGAAGAGAAAAAAACGGTGGGGTATGTCGTTACGGAAGTGTATTACATCGGCGAGACGCGCGCGCTATGAGACCATGACAGAGCTAAAGGCGTCGGAAATCTCCTCGGGCGTGGGCTGTTTGAACTTTTCTGGCGTGTAGCCGGCGGCGAGGCGTTCTTGCATCATCTTCATGAGCACCGCGGGGACGCTCTCGTCGGTGGCGCGGATGGTCAGACGGATCATCTGGGTAGAGTTAGTCCAAGTTCAACGGATCAAAGCAATGGGTCAAAGACAGTGACGACTCACCTGAGTGCCGTAGTTCGGCTCAAGACGCATCAAGCAACCAAACTTGCCCGCCTCGGAGGTGTGCAGGACACCGGCGCCGACAAAGTTCTTGGCATTCGGGTCGACGCCGTCGAGGACGCGGAATCGGAAGCCATCCACAGTCTGCCGCACAAAGGACTCGGTGATCTCCCGGTCCGTGTTCTTGCCGGGCGACAGGCCAAATATCTGCTGGGCCTCGCGGGGGGCACCTCCAATCTGCTTCCACCGCTTGAAGAAGTCCTCGGCGGAAAGGTCCGCGGGGTCCATGAACTTGTGCGCGGTGACGGGAAGTTTGATGGTGACGGCCTGCAGCGCACCGGCGAGGTAGCTGATGCGTAGCGTCGGGCTCTTCTCAAATACCCGCTTGCACTCGAACATGATGACCTGCTGGGACTGTCCAGCTTGGTAGATTGTGCTCTCCGGCAGGTTCTTGACGTCCCATGTGAGCTTGCCCTTCTCATTCTCGTCGAGGTCCAACGTCGTAGTGAACGAGCCCAAGGCGGTAGGGGTCTTGTTCTTGAAGTAGAGGATCAAGCAAGCCATCTGGCCTCTGTACTCGGACCGCACGCCGACCTGGATCTGGCCGTCCTCGTACAGAACACCTTCGCCCTTGAGCAGGAGCTTGTTGTATCCAATCTCCCAGTTGGGAGACAAGTGGGCGGCGCTGGCCAGGTTGGGAGCCTTCGTCTTGGGCTCGGCAGGACCAATGTTCAGCATGTCCAGACCAGCCAGGTCGTTGGCGCCGTTGCCGTTGCTGTGGCCGTTCGCTCCGTTTGCACCACCGTTGGGAGGGTGGCCGTTGGTGCTGAAGGTCCTCTTAAGCCCGCCTTCCTTGGCCATCTTCAGCTCCGCGACGTCAGCGTTGGCATCCTTGCCGCCCACGACCCAGGTTCTCTTATCGCTGGTGTTGGCGTGCTTCTGATGCACTCTTGCGAGCAGTGCGGACTGTCTTTCGGGGAACGGCGGCATCTCGTCGCACACGGTGCGGAGGAGGTCGTCGGTCGCCATCGTCGCTAGTGTGAGGTACTCGCATGCTCTCTGCTGGAGCTCGGAATCGAGCGTGTGGCTGAAGACCTGGAAGGCCTTGAGGAGCTGAGGCTTAATTTCGGGGAACAGGTTGACGAATTTGACATAACAGGAGAGAATCATGGCTCTTGTACTTGACGAGCAAGCAGCGACCTTGCTTTGCAGAGCCATGAACTGCTCAATGGGACTACACTTGGGCTGGTCGGCGATGAGGTGGCCGAACTCGCCCAAGATGTACGCGCCAATCTTGACCAGGGTCTCGTGGCAGTGATCTGACTTGACGTACTGCAGGGAGTGCTGGGATGCGTATACCTGGAGCTCCTCGTTGTTCGTCACGATCTGAATGACACGCTGCCACACCTCGTCGCTTACGTGATCGCCAGCCATGGCGATCAGACGAAGCGAGATGTCGACGTACCATTGGACATCGGTGGCATATCTTTCCGTCAGGATGGCAATCTTCAGCACCATCTCTTCTCGGATGGCAAAGTCAGCGTTTTGAAGGTAGTGGAGGAGCTCGCCGACGATGACCTGGGCATTCGAGGAGTCGCACATGCTGTAGAGCAGATCGAGACCTTTCCTGCGGACACTAATGTCCCTGTCTTTGAGTGATCCGATAATGACATCCTGGTGCTGCTTGATGGGCTCCAAGGTGTCGATACGGGCTGCCAGGTGCGTCATCGCCTCCAATCCCAGGTATCGGACGTTCGTCTCCCTCGAGGTCAAGAAACGGCCGAGGCGGGATGAAATCTGCTTGAGCAGGGCATTCTCGTTGTCGAGATGAATAATTAAGTTGATAGCCTCGAACAACACAGCGTTTTGGGCGTTGTTCTGCTGGACGTTCTTGGTCTGCTCCATGGCCAGGTTCAGGATCCTCTGAAGTGACTCGCGGATCATGTCCCGTACGTGTGTGTCATCTGCAGCTGTCAGCACGTCTCATACCTGACTCAATATTTGATCTGGCCGCTCACCCGAGGGAGGGAAGTATTGCAGCAGGCGCAGCAGCTTGACCTGGACCCAGGGACACGGGACCTTGTAGTAGAGGTAGTCCGGAGTGTACTCCCCATCGATAACTATTCTCTTCAACCTCGCTGCGGCCTTGGCGTACGCGCCCTTGTACTGGTTGAGGTTGTCCTGAGCGAGGGTCATGACAAGAGACGTGATGGAGAGCGCCACGCCGATGTCGATGTCGTCCATGAGGGAAATGATGCGCTCGGCCCATTGGGGCTGGACGATGTCGGGGTTCTTTCGGTACAGGCGGAGGAGGGTGAGCGAGGCCTTCTTCTTGACGAAAGCCTTGGACGTCCTGGGGGTGCCTGTTAGCTGGCGCGCGAGAACCAGGGTGCTGCTGCACATACGGCGAGATCAGAAGCCTGTGGACCTCTCCGCTCAGGGCCTCTCCCATTTCCCTGCCACCCACGTTGGCGATCGCGTGCAGGGCCAAGCAGTTGAACAGCTCATTGTGATCCAACAAGTCCTTCCGTATGCTGTTGACGACCAGGTGCAGCAGCTCGTGCTTCTCGTGGAGGAACAGGGTCATGGCCAGGTAGCCGATCTGCTTCTCGGAGTATTTGTTTGCGGAAATGAGGTTGACCGCCTCAAGGTGGCCGAAGTCGACGTTCCATCCCAGGATGTAGATGTAAAGGAGCTTCGAAAACCGTCAGCGCGCCGCCCAAGCCCAAAACCCTCCGGGCTCGCTCCGTACCTTGCACACATATTTCTTCTTGTGGTACCCGCTGAGGTTTCCATCTGCGCTTGGGGGTTAGTACCACTCCACGGAGCTGCGCGGACGCAATCGACTCTCACCCTTGAACTTTTGACTGCGCCGGGGATGAATCCGTCAGCACACGCATCACACACGAGATGGGAGGGACGTCCGGCCGCGCCCACTCACCGAATGTTGGCCAACTCCTTGTTGATTCGCTTCTCCTCCAGCTCCCTAGCTCTTGCGTTTCTCAAATCGGCGATGAACTGGACCAGGCCTCGCATGTTCGAGTTGTTGCTCGTCGAGCGGCCGAGAAAGCTGCTACCGCCGGACGACATGGTTGTGGTGGTTGTCGGGTTCGTAGTAGCCTCGTGCTATTGATTCTCTTCTGTTCTGTCTCGTGTCTCGTTGTCGGACTGGTGGACGTGGTCTCGCTACACCGCGGGCTCGGGCGCGGTCTGAACCCGGTGTATGCGGAGCGGTCGAATGAGGGACGATCGGTGGTATTGTTGCAGCTCGAGGCGAGCGTTTGGCGTTCACTCCATGCGCGCAAGCAGTCGTCGAGTCTCTCTGATCGGGTCACCCAGCAGCTCTCCGGTTGGCGGCGTGGGGAAGTTGTTGTTTCCGGGGGAAAGTTGAGAAACAAATCAGTCGGCGGACGGTGGACTCGGTGATCGACCTAGAACTCGAAACCGGCCGGCAAGTGCCGCTGCGTAGTGTCTTGACAATGCGTTGGCCCGGGGGGCGTGTGTGGTGTTTGGCGTGACGCAAGTACCCTTTTTTTTTTTCTTTTCTTTTGCTCCCGCGGACGTGCAGAAATTGGGTTTCCAGAAGGGCCGCTGGTCGAGATTCGCGATGTTGCACTGAAGACCCGAGAAGCGAAAAAAGACAGCGAGGCCAGGGAAAGGGGTTCGAGAGGGGGGCGTGGGCGAGAAGAAAGAGGGACTGGACTGGACACTGGACCCGCGACGGGAAACGACACTTTAGAGAGACAAGTTACGGTGGAGGAAGTGGAGGAGCACCGGAAGGCGTGGGAAACGGGATTTCTTAGGGTCGCAGTGGTCGTCGCTCCTGTCACCTAAACCCAACGGGCAGGAAGCCGCTGCAAGACCACAGCCGTCAGGTGCTGTCCGGGTGCTTGTTTGCGGTGTTGCTTTAAGACTGGGCGGCGTCAGGGGTGCAAGGTGCTTCCCCGAGCGCTGTAAGGTGGTGCTGACGGGCCTGTGCAGCTAGGCTGAGTGCCCATTCCCGCAAGCAACCGGCCTATCAGACCCCCGTCATTTCGACGAGGTACGTACCGCACAGCGCACTAAGCTTACCTCCCCCAGGTGGGTTGACTGCTGCAAGCACTGCATCATCGAGCTCTCAAAATCCCGTCCCATTGACGACGAGCTCCTCACCTCCAAAAAAGAGAAGAAAAATAACCTTCCGTCGCAACGTCACAACTCTCACACACAGACCTCCAGCGTTCCTCCGAACCTCGCTTCAGTTCGTCACACGCCCACCCCCTCCCGGCTTCATGTCCGCCGCCGCGCGTCCCGCCAGCAATGTGATGCCACCGATGAGCCGCTCGATCAAACGGCTGTGTCTCGCGGCGCCGAACCCGAACCCCCGGTTCCTCTGTTCCGGCGCCGCCTCCTTCTCCTCCTCCTCCTCCTCCTCCTCCTACTCCTCCTACTCCTCCGGGCTCCTCCGCAGAGCTGTGCCCGGAGCTCAACCACGTCGTTCCTACGCCTTCGCCGCCGGCGGTAGCAGTCCCGCTTTCCAGGTCTTCAACCGCCGCACGAAATGGCTGCAGAAGGAGCGCGCCGCGGCAGACCTCGAGGCCAGCCGGCAGGCTGACTACCTGAAGGACGAGGTCGCGATGCGTCTCTGCGAGAGGTTACTCGTACGCTTCTCTCCTCCCTTGCCCTCCGCCTGCTCCCCGTCCCAATTGCTAATGTCAATGGCACGCAGGACATCAAGCGGAGCTTCCCCCGCGTCCTCGACCTCGGCGCAAACTCGTGCAACATCGCCCGGGCCCTGACCCGCGAGAACCCGGACCCGGACCCGACGAAGCCCATATCCCCTCCTATCGCGACCCGCATCGGGGAGCTGATCGCCGCCGAGTCCTCCCACGCCCTCCTCCACCGCGACCGCGACCTCCCCTTCAACTCGGACATCAACATCACCCGCCAGGTCCTCGTCGACGAGGAGCACGTCCCCTTCGAGCCGAAGTCCTTCGACCTCGTCCTGAGCTCCCTGAGCCTGCACTGGATCAACGACCTGCCGGGCGTGCTCAGCCAGATCAACAACGTCCTCAAGCCCGACAGCCCCTTCATCGGCGCGATGCTCGGCGGCGACAGCCTCTTCGAGCTGCGCACCTCGCTCCAGCTGGCCGAGCAGGAGCGCCGCGGCGGTATCTCGCCGCACGTCTCGCCGCTGGCCGACGTCCGCGACGTCGGCGGGCTGATGCAGCGCACCGGCTTCAAGATGCTCACCGTCGACGTCGACGACATCATCGTCGACTACCCGGACACCTTTGCGCTGATGCAGGACCTGCAGGCCATGGGCGAGGGCAACGCCATCCTGGGCCGCGAGATGGGCGCCATCAGGCGGGACGTGCTGCTGGCCAACGAGGGCATCTACAGGGAGCTGCACGGCAACGAGGACGGCAGCATCCCCGCCACGTTTAGGGTCATTTACATGATCGGCTGGAGCGAGGGCGGCGACCAGCCGAAGCCCCTACCCAGGGGCAGCGGAGACATTAACCTCAAAGACGTCCTGGAGTCCAAGTAGAGCTTCCAGGAAGTGATGTAAAACCAAAAATGTAAAAGAAAAGAGGCCCTTTTTTAAAAACACGGAACAAAAAATCTATGGCTCTCATTTTATCGCCCCCGCCCCCCGTCAGTCTAGTTTCGATCGGATAGGGCGAAGAATACCGTCAAGCAATCAAGGGCAAGCTCTCTCTCTCTCGTCATGAACTTCGTTATTATCGACTGTCCTTCTTTCTCTTTTCTCAAATCGACTCTCTCTCTTTACACCCGCCTCCAGTCCGTCATGACGCGGCCGATGGATCCCAGGCCAGCGACATCCACCACCTTCTCGTGCCAGCTGAGCAGCACGCTCATGGCGCTGCCGACGTTCTCGTTCGTGCCGCCGGGCCGTCCGCCGATCTGGCTGAAGCCGCCGGGCGCGGCCTGGGGCGGGGGCGACCTCAGGCCGGAGGAGGAGCCGCCGCTCGAGGACGCGGCCATGCCCTTGTAGATGTACTTCATGAGGACGTCGACCAGCTCGGGGCCGCCGGGGGAGCCGTAGATGGACTTGAGCAGGGGCGTCATCTCGGAGGCCTTGATGGACTGGAGGACCTCGGTGATGGTCTGGAGGTGGGCGTCCTGCATTTTCACAGACGGACATTAGCTTCACTACTTTCTGTGACCCCTGAACTTCATCGCAGGACGGAGTGACGCACCTTGGCGGCGTCAGCGCCGTTGTAGACGGGGAACTCCAAGCATCCGCGCAGCGCACCCTCGGGGTCGCCGCCGCGGAGCAGCTGCCGCACCTGGCCGGCGAGGCTACGGACCTCGGCCTCGTCGATCTCGGGCTGCGGCGGGCGAAGGGTCGACGTGTCGAAGTTGTAGGGCGAGTCCTCCTGCAGGGCGTCGATGTTGATGGTGCGCCAGGCGTCGCTGAGCGACTCAGAGGTGTGCTGCTGGATGATGGACATTTCGGCGGTGAGGACCTAATGCGTGTTCGTGGAAACCGTCTCTGTTCAGTTTGGGGGTGTGAGGTTCGACGGCAGCTTCGTATGTCGTCGGGTCGGGGCGCAATTGAGCGGTCGTCGTGAGCTTGTCTGGGAGACGGTGCCTTGCGTAAGGTCGGGGAGTGAGGTAAGGTAGCCGCAGTGGTGGGGAGTTCGGTGTGGAGGGTGTGGGGTTCAATGAGGCGGTGCGGCTGGTACTTGGTGGTCCGTGCATCAATATCAAGAACCCGCTGCAGATCGTCTACGTATGTCTTGGATGGTTCTACGGCTTGTTGGATGCAGACCTACGGGTGGATGGTAGGTTTTGGGTTCAACTAATTATATTCCATCGCAAATAACAAACAATACTGCCAGAAAACACAGGTCTCACTTGGACCAGACATGATAGGACTGATAATTGCATGCCACTGTCTAGGTCCGCAAGCTGCCCACCACGGCCCGCAAACGTATACACAAGTCTCGGCCGACTCTCCTGCTCCCGCTCGTCGCCGCCCCCTCGAGGATATCAAGCTCTCACATTCGCAGCATCACGCGGTTATGCGTCAATAAGGTTCTCCTCGTTTTGCTGCACCTGCTGCCTCTGCTTGCCCTTCTCCTTGGCCTCCTTTGCCGCACGCTGGTAGAACTCGTTGAGGATCTTGCCGGGAATACGGTTGAGCAGCTCCTTGGGGTAGACACGGAGCAGGCTCCACGCAAGGTCAAGGGACTCGAAAATCGTGCGCGACTCGTACTGGCCCTGGTTGATGAACTGGCGCTCAAACTTCTCGAGGAACTCGAGGGAGAGCTTGTCCTCGGCAGACAGAGCCTCCTCACCGACGACAGCCTTCATGGCCGCGGCGTCACGACCGATGGCGTACTTGGCGTAGAGCTGGTTGGAAACATCGCCGTGGTCCTTGCGGGTCATGCCCTCGCCGATGGCAGACTTCATGAGACGAGAGAGCGACGGCAGGACGTTGATGGGCGGGTAGATACCACGGTTGTACAGACCACGGTCGACGAAGATCTGGCCCTCCGTGATGTAGCCCGTGAGATCGGGAATGGGGTGAGTGATATCCTCGTTGGGCATGGTCAGAATGGGCACCTGGGTGATGGAACCGTTGCGACCAGCGACACGGCCGGCACGCTCGTAAATGGTGGACAAATCGGTGTACATGTAACCGGGGTAACCACGACGACCGGGGACTTCTTCACGGGCGGCCGAGACCTCACGGAGAGCGTCGCAGTAGGCCGACAGATCGGTCAGAATAACGAGGACGTGCTTCTCGAGCTGGTAGGCGTAGTATTCGGCGGTCGTCAGGGCAAGACGAGGAGTAATGATACGCTCGATACTGCAGGGCGTTAATACTCGCATTTCACAGAACATCCGCAAAACTTACGTAGGATCGTTGGCAAGGTTGAGAAAGAGGGTGACACGCTCCAGGGAGCCGTTCTCCTCGAAATCGCGGGTGAAGAATCTGGCCGTCTCCAAGTTGACACCCATGGCACCGAAAACGATGGAGAAGTTCTCTTCGTGGCCGTCGTGGACGCCCTTGTTGGTGACGCCCTTCTGCTGGACCAGGCCGGCCTGTCGGCAGATCTGGGCGGCGATTTCGTTGTGCGGGAGACCGGACGAGGAGAAAATGGGGATCTTTTGGCCACGGGCAATGGAGTTCATGGTGTCGATGGCAGAGATACCGGTCGAAATCATTTCCTCGGGGTATTCCTAGCCGCTGTCAGTCTCCCAAGTACACATATCTTCTGGGCGTGGGCGGCATACACGGGCGTAGGGGTTGATAGGACTGCCGTTAATGTCGAGGTAGTCCTCGGCCAGGACCTTGGGGCCCTTGTCGATGGCGCGACCGGAACCGTCAAAGATACGACCAAGCATGTCCTCAGACACACCGAGCTTCAAGCTCTCGCCGGAGAACTGGACTTTCGTCTGGCGGACGTTTAGCGCACGCAATCCTGCATCGAGATGGCGATGATCTCATACCTTCTTGACATCGATACCTGTTGTGCCCTCAAAGACCTATTCCATCGTCAATCGGTGATACTCGGGAATTCGCATCGCATCGCATCGCGTACCTGGACAACGGCTCGGTCGCCTTTGGAGGGTGTCAGCACACACGTCGGTTTCGAAAGCGGGTGGATGGGTAAATACCTCGAACCTCGAGCACTCTGCCCTGCCTGTTGGTTCCATCGGGAAGGGTCAAAGACACAATCTCGTCAAAGGAGGGGTTTTTGACCTGCGCGAGTTAGCGCCCGTATCCTCCAGCTTTCACATTTGGATGGCGGTCGGCACGAACGTTCTCGAGGACGACGAGGGGTCCGTTGACACCAGAGATGGTGTTGTACCGAAGCTTCGGCACGATCGAGTAGGAAGGCACCCGCGGGTCACTCATTGTTTCGACAATCAATGAGAAAGCGCCCTATCAAGAAGAAATATGAGTCGGCGGGGGCGAGGGCGTCGATAGGAAGGGCGAGGGCGGATGGATGAGCGTTGCGAGGTGATGTACGCAGCGCGCCGTAGCTGGAGGAGAGGTTGGCAGGTCAGTGTCCCAAGTCGTCTACCTTCCAGCGGTGCAGCGGACTGGAGCTTGCTTCGTCTCGGTGGGGCCCGTTCGGTAGGCTGGTGGCGCCGATAAGATAGGTACCGTTGCCTGGGCCTGGAAGCTCTCAGTGCAGTGCCCTGTGCCAGCGTTGTGTCAGCGTCCCGGTCAGCGGGCTTTGGGCTGCAGTGTGGCGGTGATGGTGACATCACATGACTGCACCTCCCCTCCTGGCCGCGTTCGTCACCAGGGAATTGCACCAGCGACACTAACAAATTGATGCACTGTAGTATGCATTCGTAGATAGGTATGTAACAATTCGATATTCACAATTGCATTTGCTTCACGATAAATTACGCCGTTTGTCCCTCGCGTCCTCTGGCCCCCAGCACCGCCTTACCCACCGTGCTGTCGTTGGCCTTGCCCAGTTCTCCCGTGATCCAAGCGCCAATATCCGACATGGCGTCCAAGTCAATGCCGGTCTCCATACCCAAACTCTCGACGAAGTAAACCATGTTCTCGGTGGCAACATTGCCCGTCGCGCCGGGGCTGTAGGGGCAGCCTCCCAGCCCGCCAACGCTACTGTCGAACGTGCGGATGCCGTGCTCAAGCGACACCGCCGTGTTGACCAGCGCCTGGCCGTACGTGTCGTGGAAGTGCATCGCAATGTCCTCGTTCCTGATGCCCGCGGCCCGCATGCAGTTCAGAAGCTCTTTCGTCCGCGGCGCGGTGCCCATGCCGGTGGTGTCGCCGAGGGAGATCTCGTCGGCGCCCGACTCCAGCAGGTCCGTCGCGATCTCGGCGACCTTGTGCGGGTCGACGTCGTACCCCTCAAACGGGCAGCCGAGGACCACGGAGACATAGGCGCGGACGCGGAGGCCTGCAGCCTTGGAGTCGCGGATCACCTCGCGGAAACGCTCCAGAGACGTCGCGATGTCGCAGTTGAGGTTCTTCTTGGAGAAGGACTCCGTGGCGGCTGCAAACACGGCGACCTCGATCGCGGGGGTGGAGGGGTCGGACGACGGCTGGAGCTGTGATGCGAAAGCACCTGGGTATTTGGCCAGCAGGGCCTGGGCGTTTTGCAGCCCCTTGGTGTTCGGCGCGAGGAACGAGTACGACAGTTGGGCGGGCGAGGATATCTTTCGTGTGAGGAGGTGCTCGAGGATCTCGCTCGAATTGGCCATCTGCAAGGCACCCGACGTCAGTAACACAGCTTCCAGAGCCTATCCATCAGCCCACATTGAACAGCTTACCTGGGGAACCCATTTTGGCGAGACGAAAGAGCCTCCCTCAATCGTGGCAACTCCCGTCCGGGCGAGCTTCTCAATCAGCTCGATTTTGGTGGCGAGGGGAATCGTCTTCTTCTCGTTCTGGAGGCCGTCGCGCGGGCCGACCTCGACCAGCTTGACGTAGTTGTCATTGCGAGGTTGATGGATGCCGCTGTTGGCTGTCGCAAACCCTCGTACGGTGCGAAATTGGGCGCTCCGACACGCCCTACAGATAGCTGGACGGATTGAATACATTTTGAGGTTGGTTTGTTGCTGGGAGTTGGCGAGGGGTTGATCGGCAGAAGGTCACAAAGCAACTCCAAGAGCTGGGCATGGGGAGCTTGGCCGCATATCGTCGGCTTCAGTGGTTCGAGATACCTCGGGCAATGCGGGCGGTGCCAGGTGCTGCCAACTGGATCTCTTACTGAAGGTCCTTGAAGCAGGTCACGTGGTGCCTTCAGCGTTCCAGTGCCTGCACCACCTGGCTGTGCTCCACAATTCTCACGATAGCATCATCCAACGCAGGCATTGTCTTGCGCAGTGCACCCAATCCTGGGGTCCAAAGACTCAACAACGTCTGGCTCTATCACCTGATTCTCTCGAGTCAACCTCGTCTCTTGGCAATGACCCCTATACGAGATTGACGGCGGGAATTTATTCGGGGTAGCGCGCAACCTCTTCAACACGCACCCTGTAATGCATCCCAGCGGCACAGTAGGTTGGAGCCAAAATGAACCAAGCGCAATTTCCCCTATCCCGTTTTTCACACTCGATACCACCGCGATGTGTCGTCTCTCATTTAAGTGCCGCGTCCCCCAGAACGCGCGGGGCGTGTTTCTCGGAGGCATCTCCTGTAGCCACACATCTTGAGCGTTCAACGGTGCTTTTTGAGTGATTTCTCTTCGCCGCGGTTCATTCAGGCCCCTCCAAATACGTTGTTCAGCCATGAGTAGATATTCAAACCAAGAAAGAGGCAGCATGTTTACTCTGCTCGCCCTCTGTATCCTAGTCATGCTGCACCTCGCAACAGCGCAGACAGCGACACAAACAGACTCGATACCGGCCATCATGCCCACTCTGGCCGGACCGTCCAAGCCCAGGACTACGCCGTGGGAGGAGCTTTGCACAACGAAAGGTCTCATCGCACCGTGGATGTACGAAGTGCCCCCGACCCGGATCCCGGCCTGGTATTAACACGCCGCAGGTCATACTCGTTTTGCACGAACTCCGCGATGCTCGCGCAGCTGACCAGGAGCGACTGCTCGCCATATGCGACCCGTACGCTGAAAGATTCAGACGCATCCGGCGTCCTGACGGACTGCCATTGCCCAGCTTTCCAGACCATTGGACAGTAAGTCACCACAGGGCCCTCTTCGCGGACAAAACATGCTGACACATTTTCAACAGGGAGTGCTTGTGGATGGTTTGTCCGACCGAGGCGGCGAACTTGTACACGCGCCAGCTTCTCCAGGGCGTCTGCCCGGGCGTCACGGCGACGGGCAACGACTCGTTTCCAGCACGGACGGGGACGACGACATCGCCAGGCGGGGACGGCGCCGCGGAGGAGACGTCGAAAAGCAAGGGACCGGACGATGCCGCGGGAGTTGTGGCCGTTCCCCTGGTGCTCTCTTTGGTTGTCAGTGTAGCAGCCATGCTGTCGGGACTCTTTTGACTGGGGGATTCCGTAATTGTCTATCGGGTGGAGTTTGAGGATGGGCTGGTATAGAACCGCGTCTGTTCTTTTCTCTGCGACACAGCTAATGATCTGTAGATAGGCTAGCCGGAAGCCATGGATGAATTAGCTGTTGAACACAAGCCTCGAAGACACTTGTTGGCGATCAAAGCTGGCAAGAATGCGATGGTGTGCTGCCACTTGAGATCTTGAGCCAGCAAATGATGTATGAGAAACAACTCTGGGCCGTGTGTCTTTGCCCTGCGGCGTTGGCCGACTTCAACCCAGCCATATTTCATCTCAATGGGAGGCTCTGATAAAATCGGACAAGTCCCATGGCTGGCCCGGGTTGCAAAGTAGAAGGTCACGTCTTCCACCTGGAGTAAATGCTCGTCGTCGTCGGTAATTCTAACCCTCCAACCATCTCAGCATGCAGTCGGTATCTTGATAGCGTCGGTGGAGGCCACCTATTACATGGTAAGTCACAGAAGTCCGTGGAGTATAGGTAAGCCCCCATTATTAATTAAATTTGCGTGTCGCCTCCAAACTCCAAAAGAAAAGTATAAAAACAAAGCAAGGCGCGGTCTAGTCTCCCAGTTCTCACGTCAAGAACTCATACAGCGTTATTGTCAGACATCTCCCCACCTCCGAATCACGTCCTGACCATGACGCTTCCGTCAGTGCCACGCGGTAATCAACCGGAAGTGCCGGGACTCGCGCGAGCCATCATCCGTCCAGTCCACGTTGCGAAAGCCCGCGCCCCGCAGGTTCCTCTTCCAATCCTCCTCGTGGGCCAGCGCGTGCTTCCGGCCGTCCTCGAACCGCCACCACCCGTCCAGCAGGCCGAAGACGCAGTCCAGCCAGCCGAGCGGCCGCGTCAGCTCCAGCAGGCAGAGCATGCCGCTGTCCCTCCGCAACAGGCTCTCGATGTGGTCGCAGGCCAGGCGCAGGTCCCTCGTGGCGTGGACGCAGTTCGAGGACACGACGAGGTGGTACGACCGCAGCATGCCCGCGGGCGGCGGCCTCTCGATGTCCAGCGTCGCGAACTCCATGTCGGACTCCACCCGCCGCCTACCATAAATCTCGCCGAACTTCTTCTTCGAGCCGTTCACGAGCGCCGGGGAGATGTCGGTGAAGGTGTAGGTGAAGTCGACGTCGCGCGCCAGGAGCTGGTCCATGACCCGCCGCGTCGTCGCGCCGGTCCCGGCCCCGATCTCCAGGATCCGGAGCTTCTCGGCGCCGCCCCCCCTTGCGAAGCGGGGTTGCGAGAGCAACCCGCCGAGCATCGCCCCGAGCATGCCGTTGCCGGTGGAGAACATGGGAGAGCTGATGTAGACGTCCTCCAGGAGCTTGAGGGACGCCCGGTCCTGGAAGAGAAGCTTCAGCGGGTCGGCGCGGCCCGAGAGGCAGTCCGCCAGCCGGGAGGCTGTCACGTCGAGCAGCCGGTGGTCCGGCTGGTACAGTGGCCACTCGGCCAGGATCTCGCGGTGCAGGTCCGCTGCGGAGACGGCCTCTGGCAGCGGTGCGTCTGTTCGGCGGCGAAGTAGGCCATCGTCCGGCGGGGAGACCAGTCCCGCTTCTTCGAGGATTTCGTGCAGTCTCTCCATCAGCCTCCAGTGCTTGGGCTGATACGAGACGGACGGCATCGGGTCCCCGGCTCGCAGGGTCTTCAGGTCGCAGCCCAGGGCGCTGAAGGCCTCCAGGACGTAAGCCAGAACGAGAGCGGTCTGTTTCTGGTATACCCCACCGGCGTAGAAGTCCGCGAAGCCCGTCTGTCGGGCATAGACGGCGGTGTGCTCCTTTACTCGGTTGAACTCCCTGACGGCCAGCGAGATGAAGGGCGTGGGCGCGCCCTGCGAGAGCACAGGACTCGGTGCCACGGCAGAAACGCCGCTGGCAGGGGCGTAATCCGGCCCACGGAGCCCGTCCGACGTTGGCCCCGCGTCTGCGGAGTTGACGGGCGACGGTTTGGGTTCCGGCCGTGTGGAGACGTGTTGTTGCATCACCATAGCGCAGAGATCCGCATAGGTCGAGTTCTCGTCGATGGACTTGAGGCGCGGGCTCTTCCCGAACAACTCCTCCATGTCGGACTGGATCTGGATGGCGACCAGTGAGTCCAGGCCGATGTTTCCCAGAGGCATGTCGGGCGGGATTCCGTTGGAGAGGTCCAGATGCTCCGAGAGCAGCATGTAAAGGGCAGCGTTGCCCTGGTCGCGGTCGGACGTCGGCGTCGTAGCAGAGCTTGCTGGCGTCGCGGCCGAGAAGCCCGATGAGTAGTCCTTCCGGTCGTCGGATGATGGCTGAGATGGACTGGTGGCAGAGCCAAGCGGAGGGGACAGCGCCGAGCGTAGCTCGTCGTGTATCCTCTTGCTGGACAAGTCGACAGGCAGAGGATTCATGATGCCGAGCGAGGCCGCTTGGGCGTCGGGTGTAGTGACGGCGCTGCTCCCGAACGACGGGGGGGCAGCGGCGGTCCAATCGCCCACGTGAAGCGTCTTATCCGAGATAGTCGGCTCCTTCTTCCCGTCGTCGGCTGGACCGGCTGCGTTCGTCTCTTCCAGGACCCTCTGCAGAGACCGAGCGGGGACCTGTGTGAGCCTCGCACCCAGGATGGAGAGGAACAACATCCTTGTTTGCGCATCAAAGACGAGTATGTCGCACGCCACCGTCTTGTCATCCCGTCTCCCCAGCGTCGAGAGAACCGTCCAGGGGCCGCGCGCGGGTCGCGATGACGGCTCCCCCGGAGAGGCGTGCGGGACGATGGCGTCGAAGCCGCCGCAGATGTACAGGTGGTCATCGGCGAGGTCTCCCAAGCTGCCGGCGTGCAGCTCCGCCACGAGCAGGAAGTTGTCAAAGGCGGGCGGGCTCAGGGCTGCTCCGGCGCGGCACCGGGACATGACGGGGAGGACGTCGACGTCGCCCACGGCCTCGAGGCCCCGCGACGCAATGGACCGGATCGCGAAGTAGGCGTCATCGTACTTGGCCACCCTGCCCATGAGCTTCTTCACATAGGCACCCTGGACAACGGAGGCGTCGCGGTCTCCGCGCAGCTCGTCGCAGCGGTCATGGAGACGGCCAAGGAGCGTCTGGCCGGCCACCAAGAGGGAGGACCCGTCTCGTGCTTGAAGCCTGACCGTCCCCGATGCTTGGAGCTTGGCGGACCTGGCCGAGCTTCCCTGCAGCGGGAGGCTTTCGACGACGAAGTCCCAGGACGAGGTCGTCTGCGTAGACTGCAGCGTCATCCGGAGACGTCTCTGGGGGTCAAGGCCGAAGGGCGCGTGCAGCTTCATTCGGGCCAGCTCTACCGACGGAGGGACGGACAGTCCCGCCGAGGTTGCGTGGCTAGCGAGAAGAAGGGCCAAGGCACGGGCGGCCGACTCGGCGAAGACGGAACCGGGCGCCAGGATCTGGCCAAAGACGGTCCTCCCTTTCACAAAGAGCGAATACTCTTCGCTGTCTTGGTTAATGGCGAACTCGAACGCCTGCACATCCGATGCACCCACGCCCCCCTTTCCAACCAGAGTCACAAGCTCCGGCGCCGTCGGCGGTGACTGCGGCTGCTGCCCCCCTCCGGCCACCTCCAAGCCGCTCCCATGCCTGGGGATGGAGGCCAGCCAGTGTCGAGTCTTGTCGAACTGGTAGGAAGGTAGGTCCATCGGCACGAAAGAGCATCGCTGGAGGGCATGGTACAGCCAGAACTGCACCCGGACCCCCTTCAACCACAGCCC
Source organism: Colletotrichum musicola (assembly GCA_014235935.1). Lineage (NCBI taxonomy): Eukaryota > Fungi > Ascomycota > Sordariomycetes > Glomerellales > Glomerellaceae > Colletotrichum > Colletotrichum musicola. The sequence goes on along the minus strand of WIGM01000062.1, from coordinate 80,053 downwards.
AAGAGTGGTGTCGGCGAGGTGACTCAGGGGTTCCGTGCCGTGAAGCTGGGCAGCGTGGAAAGAGTGCGAGTGTTGTACGCCGCGAGACGACGACCAGCCGTCGAGGGCACGGCGGGCCATGGTGACGGCGGCAGATCCGGACCCGGCCTCGAGCCAGACACAGGAGCCGCCCAGGCGCTCTTGGACCCGGAAGACGGCTTGTGCGAAGTAGACGGGCTCGCGGGACTGCCGCGCCACCAGCTCGGGCGTGACGCTGTCCCAGCTGCCGGCGAGCTCGGAGCAGGGCTCGATGGGGATGGTGGCGGGCCGGAAGACGAGCCCCTGGAGGAGACGGTGGTAGTCCGGCAGGATGTCCTCCACCATCTCCGAGTGGAACGCGTGCGTGACCGCCAGTCGTCTTGTCGAGACGCCCCGGGACGCCGCGGCGCCCTCGAACGCGGCCACGGCCCTCTCCGTGCCGGCGACAACCTGGTGGGAGGAGGCATTGTAACATGCTATCTCGACCCTGTCCTCCTTCGAGTCGGGAGACGACGACGACGACGCAATGGCCTCCACGGTGGCGACGTCTGCGTCCACGCTCAGCATGCAGCCGCGTTCGCCCGCCCACTTGGTCTGCACCAACGAGGCGCGGCCCGAGACCAATCTCAAGGCATCCCCGAGGCTCAAGACGCCGCCGACACACAGAGCCGTGAGCTGGCCGAGGCTATGGCCAAGCAAGGCGTCGACCTCGAGCCCGGAGTCGATCCAGGCTGCGGCCGCCGAGTACTGCAGGGCGAACTGCATGCAGTGCAGCTGGACCAAGTTCTCGACGGGCTCCGCGTCGAAGATGCGAGGGAACAGGGAGCCGAGGCCCAGGGCCTGCAGGGCGCGATCGCAGCGGTCCAGGTGACGCTGCAGGAGGCGGGAGGCGACGTAGGCATCGCGGTTGAGGTGGGCACGGCGGCCCGTCTGGCCGGAGAAGAGGAGAACCACGGGCTTTGCCGGAGCGGTCTTTGGATGTCGAGCACCGACATGGTGTTCGTCGTCACCCCCTCCCCCTGCCTCAGCCTGCGCGCCGAGATGGGCCGTCAGCTCCGCCGAGGATCCGGCCGAGAAGACGGCTCGGTGGGCGAGTCCATGGTTCTGGCGCCGGGCTAGGTGGAAGGCGAAGCTGGGGAGGTCTTCGTCGCAGAACCCCCCCGGCCGGGTCTCGAGGAAGTGCAAGAGGGCACGGCAGTTCCGGCGCAGGGTCGCGGTAGTGTTGGCGGCGACGAGGAACGGAAACCGACGCGGTGTCGCTGTTATGTCCGAGAGGGAGAGCTCGGTGCTGCTCGTCGTCGTCTGCGGAGGAGGCTGGCAGACGACAACGGCCGCGTTGGTCCCCGACGCACCGTAGTTGTTCACCAGCGCCGTCCTCCAAGGCTCTTCCCACGACGCCGCTTCCACGGCCACCTCCATGTCGTCCGCCTCGAGGGGCGGGATGGCCGGGTTCAACGTGGCAAAGTTGACCTGCGGCGTGATGAGGCGGTGCCGCAGCATCAGGAGGACCTTGACCAGAGAGGCTATTCCCGAGGCCGCCTCGGCGTGGCCAAAGTTGGCCTTGACCGAGCCGAGACGAAGGGGCCGGGACCGGGAGCCGGAGCGGCAACGGTGGTCGCGGCCGAAGACGGCCCTGATGCTCTGGCACTCGATCGGGTCTCCCTTCTTGGTGCCCGTGCCGTGGGCCTCGACGTACGAGACGTCGCCCGGGCGCAGGTCCGCCAGGCGGAGCACGCGCTCGTAGAGGCTGCTCTGGGACTCGGACGACGGCAGCGTTATGGACCGGGTGCCCTTGCAGGTATTGACCGCCGAGGCCGCCAGGACGCCGAGGATGCCGTCGTTGTCGGCCACGGCCGCCGAGAGCCTTTTCAGCAGGACGAAGCCCCCTCCCTGACCCCGCCGGTAGCCGTCGGCACCGGCGTCGAAGGGACGGCACTGGCCGGTCGAACTCAGAAACGAGGCCCCGGCCAGGTTCTGATGCGCCTGGCCCTCGGCCGTCATCAGGCTCACGCCGCCGGCCAGGGCCATGGCGCACTCGCCCGACAGAATCGCCCTGCAGGCCGAGTGGATGGCCACGCCCGAGGACGAGCAGACCGTGTCGACGACCACGGACGGGCCGGTGAGGCCGAAGAAGTGGCTGATCCGGCCGCTGGAGAAGGCTCGCGCGGTGCCGGTGTAGGAGAAGGCGGTGGGCGGCCGGGCGTTGACGTGGTCCTCGTAGTCGCACGAGGACATGCCGACGTAGCAGCCGACGTCGGTCGTCGACGAGGACGACGGGCTGAAGTAGCCGCCCGACTCGAGCGCCTCGTACGCGAGATGGAGGCCGAGCCGGTGCTGCGGGTCCATGTACTCGGCCTCGCGGGGCGACTTCTGGAACAGGCCGCAGTCGAACGCGGCGGCGTCCGGGAAGGAGTCGGTCGCCGTCCTGCCGCCTCGGATCACGTCCCAGAAGCGTTCCGGCGTCTCGGCGTCGGGGAACTGGCAGGACATGCCAATCACCGCGACGGCGTCCTCGGGATAGCCCCGGCCCGTGGCTTCGTGTCCGTGTTCCGCTGCCGCCGTCGGCTGGAGAACCCGGACCGACCCGGCGCCTAGGACGGAGCGGGGGACGCAGTCCACGGGGCCCAGCTGGACCAGTAGCCGAGGCTCGGTCCGTGTCCCGGCAGGCTCATCCAGGGCCGCCACTGCCGTCGCCATGGTCGTGTGCCAGTCGGCCGGGTCGGTCAAGATGGACCGCAGCATTGTTTCGTGAAGGGGCATCTCGTCCGCCGTCACGACGTCTCCGCCCGAGCTCCCCCTCAACGGCACGAGCGGACGCCTGTCGCGGGGGAACTGCAGCATCGGCGTGGCCGCGCACATCCGGTCAAGCGTCCGGAACGCGTCGTGGTGGCCCGGGTAGTGGTAGCGGCCTCTGACGTTTATCTCCTTGGCCGTGACGCCTTGGCCCCGAAGATGGCGTATCAAGGACTCGGCGATGCTCTTGGTCGCGGTTATGGTCGCGCTGGCAAAGTCCATGCGGACGCCCATGTAAGCCTGTCGATGGGTCAGCCATGATACGTGTATGTTCCTTCGCCCGTGTCGATGGCCCGACGTGACTGGGGGAATCCTTTGGAGCCTTGCAAACGCACCTGTGGGTAGTCTTGAAGCGCCTCTTTGAAGGGCTCGCGGCCATCTAGCCTCTCGGCCGCAGCCCGCGAGAAGCGGGCACTTATGCAGACTGCCGGGTCGGTGCACTCGGTCTGGTCGAGGTCCACGAAGGCGGCCGCACACAGAGCCAACCTCACGGCGGCGGCGCCGAGCTCGGCCACCTCTGTCAGGCTTCTGGCGCAGGCCACGACGCCGGCGGAGAGGAGCCCGACGCATAGCCCCTGGATGCCGGTTTCGTGGAGGCCCTGTAGCGTCTTTGCGTGTGCGTCGTTCCAGTCGTCTTCCCCGGTCGTGCAACGACTGCTCAGGAGTGCGGCGTACTCTGTGAGGTGGGAGAGAACCGTTAATACCGCCAGCTGGGCGTTCTTGGAGCTGTGGCCCGCGGCCAGGAGGGCGGAGGGGTTCCCGCTGGTGATCCATTCGGCGAAGCCCTGGAGCAACGGAGCGGCGTCGAGACGCTCGAGGGAGGGCTCGGTGGCCACGAGGAGCGGCCAGATTTCCGGGAGTTCCGTGACGGCTCGTCTGAGCGCTTGCAGCTGCGGAGTGTGAGCGAGACGTGACCGGACGCGGGAGAGATGTGTTGGGTCTGCGTTCCACAGCAACGGACCGCAGACCAACAGAGAAATCGGTTCTGGGTGCATTGTGTGAGTGTCGTGGGACAGCCCGTTGCTGGTTGGGGCAAGAAGGGACCCGTAAAACGATGCCCAAGTGCAGTGTGGAGTGACGGAGAGAGAGGCGGAGAGAAAGAGGAAGAGATAGAGAGCGTGTGTCAGAGACAGAGAGACAAACAGAGGAGAACGAGAGAGATAGAGAGATAGAGAGAGTGAGTGAGAGTAGGTTCAAAGTTACGTCCTCCAAGGGTATAGTACACGCAGACGGTAAACCGTATGGGTCACCCGAGACGACAAACGCGCCTACAGCCAATTATCTGTAATCAGCATGCGGGCGAGACTCTTTCGTTCTGTGGGTTACTCTATTACATTGCAACCAAGTCTCTGATAACAAAACATTCATCAAAATGCCGGCCCAGGACTGGATGAATGTCCGTCCGACAAGTGCGTGAACACATGGGCCGGCCCATGGGTTCGTCTGGTGAGGCTGTAGACCACCCCTGAAGCTTTGGCCCCATCTCATCTCATCCTTGGCAATACCCACCCCGATTCGCTTCTGACGAGACGACTGAGTAGCATCCATGTCCGTTCGGCTTGTTCGATAGTCGCACGCCCCCGGTTATCGAGTTAAACGTCATGTCGAGGGGAAGACCCTTGCACTGCTTCGGCCTCGGAAACGGGCGTTCGGTGGATTAACAAGATGCCTGTCGACAAGGGTATGCTCGGTACGCTTCACCTTGTAGGTACGAATGTCGGCAATTATACGACTTGTTGGATGATGGCACGTCAGGGAAGTTCAAGCCGGACGGACGATGGATCATGTCGTGAGACCATGTCACTCATATCAAGCCATTGACGGACTCTCTCTATGAATACATCTAAGTTGGGCAACCTCGAATCGTGACTTGTTCGTCTCCGCCATCGCCTCCTTCTTCGCGCCCTTCACAAGCAACCATGGCTCAGCAGCAGAATGCCACCCAGAAGCTCAACGACTTGCTCGCGCAGGTCAAGGCCCTTGACATATCGTCATGGTGTCCTTCGGAGCGCGCCGAAGCCCAGAAGTCCCTCAACGACGCCTTGACCGATGCAGAGACCCCATACGAGCACCTGCTCAGGTTGTCCGGATCTGTGAGCATTTCCCCCCCTCTAAGCCGTGCTCTGAATCCTCGGCCTCCCTAGTCCTGACAACCCGTCAGCACCTTCACCTTGCCTTACTCCGCCTGGGCGCCGACATCTCGCTATTCAAAACCCTGGCGGCGGGTGGGCAGCCGTTGACGACAAACCTTCTCGGTGAAAAGCTGGGCATCTCCCCCGATCTCCTCGGTGAGTGCACCACACCACCTTGCGCCTTTTCGAGCCGTCGTCTTCGTTCCGCAGACTGACGAGACCAAGGCCGTGTCTTGCGGTTCCTGGCCTCTGTAGGGAGCGTGAAGCAAACCGCCGAGGACACGTTTGCTCCCGGCAAGATTGCTCACGCAATGGCCAGCGAGGGTCTGGACTCCGGTGTGCATCTGTTGTACGTTTCCATCCATCACCGCTCAACGCGTGCGACTCAGACTTTGGGGCTAAAAACACGCACACAGGTTCGATATCCATGACCGGACGTACCAAGCCCTCCCCGACGCCGTCGCCGAGCTCGGATACTCATACGTCGACGACATCCGCAACGGCGTCTTCCAGAAGGCCTTTGGCACGGAGCTCTCTTGCTACGAGTATCTCGTCCACAACCCGGAGCTCCAGGGCCACATGCAGGACGCCATGAAGCTGCAGCCCCCCGACGGCGACTGGCTGGCGGCGCTGCCCGTCGGGGACGCGGTTGCCAAGTCGGAGAGCGACGACCCCGAACGCGTGCTGTTCGTCGACATCGGCGGAGGCATGGGACACCAGTGTCTCCGGCTGCGCGAGAGATACCCGGACGCTCCCGGTCGCGTCATCGTCCAGGATATGCCCATCACCATCGGCCGCATCCCCAAGCCGATGCCGCACGGCGTCGAGGCCATGGCCCACAGCTTCGACGACCCGCAGCCGATCAAAGGTGAGTCGCCGACCTTTGGATTGAATCCCGGCCCCGGCCGGCATCACCGCACGAGTGCTGACATCCGCAACCCCAGGCGCCAAGCTTTACTACCTGCGCAACGTCCTCCACGGCCTGCCAGACGACCACTCCGTCTCGGTGCTGAAAAACATTGCTTCCGCCATGAACGCCGAGTCGCGCCTCGTCATCGACGACCTGGTCGTCCCCGACGAGGGCGCGTGCAGGCAGGCTTGCCAGTTGGACTTCATCATGATGGCATCAATCGCCGGGAGGAAGCGGACAAGGGCGCAGTGGTACAGGCTGCTGGAGGCCGCCGGCTTCAAGATCCTCGACATCCATACGTACACGTGGCCCCTCCAGGACTCGCTGATCATCGCCTCCCCGGTGCGCTTGGGGTGAGTCGGCGATGGAGATATCTGGTGCCGTCTCGTTGGCCCCTCAGCTCGCGAAATCGTGCCAGGGCTGGCTGGTCTATTCCCCAACGGCGTTTCCCGATGTGCGGCAGAACTTGTAGCAGTAGAGAGAAAGCCCCAACAAACGTGCAGAACTTGATGTTGACGATCTTGGCTCTTCGCGCGGCGCCATACCATGTAGACGATGCGATACAAGCGTTGGGCGTGGAGAGAAAACCCGCCGAGCCCGACAACGGTCCTGGCGGATGGACTCGCCAGACGTGGGACCGAAGTAACGGAAGCGTACGTGTGGGGATTTTAATTACTTTCAAATAGTAATACGATGCTCGTGTGTGTCCCAGTTGTTTGAGGGGACCAGCGGCTTGAAAATCGCCGAAGGCAACTCGTAGTTATACAGACAAAGTCCAGCGCCAGACCTGTCGTAAAGATCAAGCCGTTCGTCTTAGTTACTGAATTCATCACACCACCCAATTCGTCTCTTACGCTCCACCGTACCCCGATAGTCAACCATGTCTTCCGCCATCCCTCAGAAGTGCACTGTCCTGGTGATTGGCGGCGGGCCCGGCGGCTCCTACGCAGCCGCCGCCCTGGCGCGGGAGGGCATCGATGTTGTCGTTCTGGAGGGAGAGAAGTTCCCCAGGTGTGCCGTCTGCTTTCCAACATAGACATGCCCGTTGTGCCGCTCTAACACACAAGCCTCCAAGGTACCACATTGGCGAGAGTATGCTGGCGTCAATGCGCCATCTGCTTCGATTCATCGACTTGGAGGACAAATTCGACTCTTATGGCTTTGTCAAGAAGGTGAGGAGTTCGGATGAACATTGGCCGGACTTTCCGAAACTCTTCCCCTAACGATGCTTTACAGCCTGGAGCGGCCTTCAAGCTCAACAAGGAGAAGCGGGCAGGATGTAAGTATTTGCATAGTTAGAGCGCTCCGATAAACGAGCCGCCATACTGACAGAGGCGTCCCCAGACACGGACTTCATCGCTGCCGGAGGCCCGGGCAACTACGCGTGGAACGTCGTGCGCGCCGAGGCCGACCAGTTGATGTTCCAACATGCCGGCGAGAGTGGCGCCAAGGTCTTTGACGGCGTCAAAGTCAAGTCGATCCGGTTCGAAGACGCCACGGTGGTCCCCGAGGGCGAACAGAACCTCGACCCCGGCCGTCCGGTCGCCGCTGTCTACGAGGTCGTGGAGACAAAAGAAACCAGAGAGATTGCGTTCGACTACGTCGTCGACGCCAGCGGCCGCGTCGGGATACTAAGCACAAAGTACATGAAGAACCGCCGATACAACCAGGGACTGAAAAACGTCGCCAACTGGGGCTATTGGGAGGGCTGCAACAGATATGCCCCGGGCACGTCCAGGGACAACTCGCCCTTCTTTGAGGCTTTGCGGGGTACGTCATCAGCCGCGAGGCTCTGGTCCTGATGGTCCTCCTCATTACTGACTGACTGATGCATGGCAGATGAGAGCGGTTGGGCTTGGTTCATCCCCCTGCACAACGGAACCGTGTCCGTCGGTGTCGTCATGAACCAGAAGCTGGCCGCGCAGAAGAAGCAGCAAGGCAGTTTCGACTCGGTCCAGTTCTACCACGAGAGCCTCAAGCTCGCCCCCGAGCTCCGCGCCACGCTCATCGGAGACGGCAGGTTCAGCGGCCAGGTCAAGTCGGCCTCCGACTACTCCTACAGCGCCTCCTCGTACGCCTTCCGCAACGCCCGCGTCGTCGGCGACGCGGGCTGCTTCATCGACCCGTTTTTTTCTTCCGGCGTCCACATCGCGCTCACGGGCGGCCTCTCGGCCGCGACGACCATCGCCGCGTCGATCCGCGGCGACAGCGACGAGCGCACCGCCGCCGCCTGGCACAGCCAGAAGGTCGCGGCGGCCTACACGAGGTTCCTGCTCGTGGTGCTGAGCGCCTACAAGCAGATGCGCTTCCAGGGGGAGCCCGTCCTCAGCGACTTTGACGAGGACAACTTCGACCGCGCCTTTTCCTTCTTCAGGCCCAGTGAGTACAAGAAAGGACGGCGCAGGGAACGTATGTTGAAAACAGGTCCTGACATCGAGAGACAGTCATCCAGGGAACGGCAGATACGGCTGCCAAGAGCACCCTTTCGCAGGACGAGCTGAACAAGACGCTCGAGTTCTGCGCTCACGCCTTCGAGCCCGTGCACCCCGAGGTGAACCGCGAAAAGATTGCAGAAGCAGCCCAGGCCGTCCCCGACGGCTCAGGCTACAACCCTGACATGTCGCCCGAGGAGGAGAATGCTGTCAAGCACATCCGTGCAAGGAAGATGATGCGCACAGAGGACACCATGAACATCAACACTTTCGGCACCGACTCCATCCTCGGTTTTGTCCCTCACCTCGTCAGGGGTAGCCTGGGGTTGAAGAGGGCGGAGACAAACGGCTCGGCGGCAGTGTAGCTGCTAACCTGGCGTAGCTGTTCGATGATTCAAGACTTCGTTGCACGGTTCTTGTCATTGATGCTTTATATAGTAGACGTATTGAAATTATTATGAGTGCACTCGTAGGATGGTCCATAACGTGTCGTCAGGACATGAGTCCTCCCGTCGTCCATTGAACTTGTCGAGATTCACAATGGCGAAAGGTAGCGATTGCGGCCATGGTCAATAACTTGCCAGTTCATAGAACAGCGGTCCACGTTGAATTAGGATTATCAACTAGGTGCATAGAGATGAACCAAACCTAATGTTAATGTGTCCGTAGCTGATAGCAAAGCGAAAAGGAGCCAAACAACACAACTATAGACATAGGTGTGTAATACATGTTATGCTTATTCCCAACAAACGAGCTATCAATCATGTTCGTTGGTTCTTTTAACGCGACGGAAACGGAGTTGGTCGGAAGGAAACTGGATACCACAGAGATATCTTGTCATACGGAAAGGATCAGGTAGCACAATGTCTAGTCTCAGCGATGACAAGGTTGTTCCTCGGTATTGTCCGGCTGGCTGATTGTTTCTAAGCTGGTCGGCCTTTTTTGGAAGTTCAGTCAAATGCTCCTGTGGAAAAAACCGCCGAAGACGAAAATGTCCGAAACCCCGCCGAGCAACGGACCAAAGGAAGCCCATTCATGTTAGCCCAATTGCTCAACCAGAACATCGCACTGGGCGTCGCTGGCAGACAAGCGCACGAGTCGCACAAGGGGAGGGGATGCAAAGGCTCCCCTCGCTTGACAAGAGAGGTTCTTCATTCGCCTTGCACCCTCTTCGTCAGGAAAGACGTCACACTGTGTGGCCATTACTTGCTTATGCGAAGTGAAGCTTTTCCTCTTGTCGTCGAAATCAGCCCGAGGTATCTGTATCTGGGTTTGCACCGGCGGTACAAAACTTCAGACATCAAGCCCTTCAATTGAAGCGGATTGATGCTCGGATGAAGTTTGCTCACGTCTACCTTGACTCGCAATGGGGGTAATTATTCAAGATACTCTCCCAAACATGGGGTGACGGAACGAGGAAGCATATCTGGAACTGTAATGGCGCCAAACAGACCTCATACATATTATGAATTAATCAACTGCGAGCGAAACTTGTCGCTCGTCATCAGCACAAACTTGAATACATCGTCTCCTCTTGTCCCTGACCATTCATCCATAGCCCGCCTCCATTGAGTTTATGAGAAAGTCCGCGCCGACGCCTCAAGTGCTCTAGCGATGAGCGCTCTCGAGCTCCTCCAGAAGAAAACCGTACCCTGGGCCAACTCCGGCGTCCCAGCCCTCGCTCCCCGGGGCCAGTCCGAGGTCGAATATGTGCCTCGCCCCGCGGACAGGCAGGAATCCGCCCCTGACACCTTGATCCTCCAAGGCCTGTGCAAACTCGGCTCCCTTGTCGAACGGCGCGATCTCGTCCTGGTCTCCGAATATCAAGTACGTCGGAGTGCGGTAGTTCCCCTCGCGCACCTGGGAGAGGGGACTGAAGGCATTCGCGCGGTCTGCGTCCGGGTACGGAAGCTCGTCGCCATCCCGAGGAAGCCCGTTGAAGAGCAGAGACATGCCCCTCTCTTCCTTGACCAGGGCGCGGACGAGTTCCGACCGCGGGTCTCCGCGTTTAACCCATCCGAGCCTGGTGGCGTCGAGGCTGTTGGGCGCGTGGCCGGCGGTCTTGGTTCACACCCGTCAGAAACATGGTCTTCAAGTTCCAGGGATCAGGCGCAAAAGACCTACAGGTGCATCGGAGAGAAGTTCTCGGATCTGTCCCAAGGACATGGTGCGCTGTTCGATATCATAGCCCATTGTTGTCGGTGCTGGACAGACCGTTCGTCATCACACGCATGCGCGGGCGGGGGAGCGATCACCTACCTTCGGGATCGTACTCGACTGGACAGTAGAAGGCCAAGATTGCTGAAGGCGGTTGCATGCCGGCCTGCCTCAGGGTCCAGGCTGTGGTCATGGCTAGAGTACCACCGGTAGACCAGCCAATGACCACATATCTAGATGGGTCAATCTCGATTCCTTTGGCCGCCATCACGCCGGGCAGCTTTCCTTGAATCCAGATGCATGCGTCACGTACATCGGCCACTGGCCCATCAATAACATTGACCTGAGGACACAGCCGATAGTCGACGCTCACGGGGAGTATCCCGTTTGCGAGCAGATGCTTGATCTGTGCAGGACGCACAGCCTTCCGCGAAAGCGTGAGATGTCCTCCGCCATGAATGACCAGGGCTAGAGCCTCGAGGTATCAGCCGCAGGACTTGGCACATAAAGGATGGGAGAGAAGTTGCATACCAATGGTCATCGGTTGGAACGGCACTTCCGTTGGGATGTACAGGTCGGCCAGGATGTCGAGCCCGTCAACCTCCTTGTAGACTGCCGTCTCCAGGCGGAATCTGCTGCTAAGTGCGGGTTTGGGCCTCGTCCAGAGGTTGCTGTGGGGATCTCCCGGTCTGGGAGCTGACGCGTCAGTGGTATGTTGAGAAGCAACGTAACTTCTGGCCTCTGAACTGTCCGGAGTCTCGTTATAAGCGTCTGCGTCTGGGTCCGAAACTTGGTCCTCGGGAGTAGCTGGTGCAGTCTTTGAGAACTGCAAGAGCTTCACAAGAGACCCGACGGTTCCCATAAGGAGGTCTTCTGTCTGTATGCTGAGGCCCAGTTTCGACTCAATCTCATCTGCAAGCTCCATGGATCCCAATGAGTCCAGACCGATGTCGCTCAGGCTCTGTTCGCTCTCAAGCTCCGACAGAGGAACTCCAGTGTAATCAGAGAGGAGGGATCTGAGCTCTTTGATTTTGGTACTCGTTTCGTCTGCGCCTCGAAACTCTGAGGCCACGCGCCTCGCACTGCTGGAAATCGGCATGGTGTCGTGAACTGTGGTCTGCCGATGGATGGTGGGTTCTGGGAGCGACGCGCCGCTGCTGCTGGGGGGCAGAGCGTCTGCCGTTCTCGGGACGCTGGCGTCTGGGCTGGCGGCTTTCAAGACACGCTCCAGCCTGGCGGCCTGTATCCTGACGAAGCAGATCCCCGTTGCAAAGGTCCTCAACTTGCCGTCCTCGGAGAAGGCGAAAACGGCACCGCTACAAGTCTTGTGGTCGACAACCGAGTAAGTAGCGTACACAGTCCAAGCCTGCGGCTCCAGGAACTGCGTGGGGGAAACGACCATCTTCCCAATGCTAGAGGCGACGTAGATCTCATCGTCTGAGCTCGACCCGGCGTTGCTGTTGACCAGCAGACCAAGAACCTGAATGAACGTGTCTAGCGTGATGGCGTCGTAAAACTCCGCCACCGTGCTCTCTGATGCCGCGAATATAGTCTTTGGAACTTTGATCTGCGCCAATGACTGCCTCTGGGACAGAATTATACTCGAGATGCCCTGCAATAGACTCGCGTAGTTGACGACTTTGGAGAAGATGGAATACGCGGTGGTTGTCTTCAACCTCTCAGCGTCAGGGTCTCTCTTCAGAGAATCCACTTTGTCTGCCAGAAGCATCTCATACAGCTGGAAGTCGTCGTTCTCCTGACTGGATGCACTAAATGCTCCCCTCGAGTGGGCTTGGCCGGGGGAGGACCGGACGACATAGTGCCACCAGCTACTCTCTGCACCCGAGGGCTCGTCCAGGACGAGCTGCACATCAAGGCTTGAGTCGCACCCCAGCGGCCGGTCAAACATAACGTCCTTGAATTTGATGGTTTTGCTTCGGTTAGAAACACCCAGCTGCTCGACGCCCATGAGCGCAGCTTCCATGTACATGGAGGCTGGGCAAAGTGGTTTCTGGCGTACAGCATGGCCTTGAACGATCCTGGTGAATCGTTCTGTCCCCGTGTGAAGCCGAAACTGGTATAAAGTCCCGATACTACTCGTATGTTCGACGAGCTGTTTTGTTTTGTGTCGCTTCGGCGTGCTTGTGCTGCCGTCGGTCATGGACCGCGCAGTCTCGCGCTCTTCCATTGCGCGGTCCACATGGGCTAGCCAGTACTCCGGATGATCAAAGCTGTACGGAGGGAGATAGATTGGTCTCAGACAGCTTTCCCTGGGTGTCAAGAAGCTCCAGTGTGCAGTGGCAATGCCTTCACGCCAGAGTTCCGAGACGGCCGCAGCGACGGACGTGACCGGGTGGAAGGAGTGCTTTTCTGGGCTGGCAACCGCCCTCTTGGACATGGCAACAATAGGGGTAGCCCAGCCTGCTTCCATCCAGACGCAAAATCCTAGTCTTTGCTCCAGCCGACGAACTGCGTCGACGAAAAACACGGGGTCTCGGGCGTGGTTGGCAAGATACCGTGTAGGCGACCCGTTCCCAAACATGACCTGTTGCCGGGTGCTCGTTTCCAAAGGGACGGCGGGTTCTTTGAAATGAAGAGTACGCTCCAGTTCTGATAAGCCTTGCAAAAGAGGTTCTGTGAAGCGAGAGTGGAAACCATGGCTCACAGTCAGACGCTGGCACCGGAGACCCTGATACTCGGCATGCTGCTTGATGATCTTTTCAGCAGCCGCGACTGATGCCTCTTTGCCCACGATAACGTGACTGGTCATGCTATTATAGCAGGCGATTTCCAGCGCCTCATCCGGGTCGGCGACTCTCGTGTTCACGACGTCGAGGATAGCTCGTACAGTCTCCAGATCGGCGTGAACCGCCATCATAGTCCCCCGTTCGGGGCCCCAATGCGCGTTGATCAGCTCCGCTCGTGTTAAGACAACCTTCAACATGTCTTGGAGAGACAGAACGCCCGAGACGGCCAATGCGGTGAGCTCGCCTAGGCTGTGGCCCACAATGCCGGCGACCTCGAGCCCGCCGTCGATCCAACACTGCGCACAGGCGTACTGCACGGCAACGGTACCGCATTGCAGGACCGTGGGGTCGGATATTGGCTCGGCTTGGCTCAGAGCGGGCAGGATATCCGGACCTCCAAGGCTTCGTAGTACGTCGTTGCAAGCCTGGATGTAATGCTCAAAGCGGGGATTCTGTTGGCGAACGGAAGGCTCTAGGGCTATGGTCGTTTTGCTTTGACCTGAAAATACGAGGACCGCTTTTCTGACGCTCTTCGGAGACACGGCGAGGTCCTGCGGGCCGCACGCTTGCAGTTGACGTATGAGTCCAGCCGGGTCGGCCGCAGTTGTTGAGAATCGGACGCGGTGATGTTTGCGGCGCTCGCTGAGGGTGTACGACAAGTTACCAAGGTCAAATTCCGTCGTCTGTTTGGTCAGATATGTGGCCAGGGCTTTGGCGTATCTTTGTAGGCTTTCGACTGACGCCGCACTCAAGAGTATAGGATATTCTTGGACAGCTGGTGTGATGTCTCCGGCTGGTTTGTGGGAGTTCTCCTCTTGCCACTCAGCGCATAGCAACGCCGAGTTACTCCCGGAAGCACCGTAGCTGTTGACGCACGCAATGCGGGAGGCCGCATTCCATGGAACCAGTCTCGCCGGTATGCACATTCTGTCGTCGTCCAAGGGAGGTATCTTGTGGTTGAGACGCTTGAAGCCTTGTAGAGGCGGAATGGCACGATGCCGGAGCATTGTGAGGACCTTGAGAAGGCTTGCCACGCCCGCTGCGGTCTCGCTATGGCCGATGTTGGCTTTGAGAGAACCGATGTACAGCGGGTTGGTTCGCTCACGACCCCCAAAGACGTCGCGGATGCTCGAGATCTCGATGGGGTCTCCCACCTGTGTGCCCGTCCCGTGGGCCTCGACGTAGGAGACGCGGTCCGCCTCGATGCCAGATCTCTGGAGAAGGGTCTTGTACAGTGCAACCTGGCAGACCCCGTCGGGCACGGTGATGCCGGGCGCGCCAATGCCGCCTTGGTTCGTGGCCACGGAGGGGATGACGCCCATGATGAGATCCCCATCCGAGACTGCCTTGCGGAGCGACTTCAGAACAACCAGGCCGACGCCGTCTGCTCGGCAGTACCCGTCGGCGGAGTCATCAAACGGCTTGCACTGACCCGTCTTGCTGAGGAAGCCAGCCTTGGCGAGGTCAAAGTAGTTGTTCACGCCGGTTATGATGTTGACACCGCCTGCCAAAGCGAGGGGGCACTCGCCGGCGCTTATTGCTCGGCAAGCTCGGTGGACAGCCACGAGTGAGGCCGAGCACGCCGTGTCGATGACTTCGGAGGGACCGGTCCAGCCGAAATGGTAGCTGATTTTTCCCGACAAGAAAGCTCTAATGGTCCCGGTGGCGGTAAAAGCAGAGTGCAGATAGGCGCTCGTGTTCTCGAGATACTCAGTGTAGCTTGCCCCGATGAAGCAGCCGACTGGGTCCCCGCGGTCGCGTCTGTGATGTCGGAGGTAGCCGCTCGAGTCCATGGCTTCAAAGGCCGTTTCCAGTAAGAGTCTCTGCTGAGGGTCCATATGAGTTGCTTCGCGGGGGCTAATGCCAAAAAAGGAGTTGTCAAACCCTTTCACGTTGTCCACAAAGTTTCCGTAGAACTCTTGCTTCGCCCAGGCCGCGTCTTGATGCGCCCTGTATGATCCCTTTAAATCAACCCTGTCAATGTTGAGCTTCTCCAGTCTCGATTGGCCTTGTGAGACGATGTCCCAGAGCTCGTCTAGCGAGCCCGCTCCGGGAAGTCGACAAGCGGCACCGACGATGGCGATGGCGTCGTCTGGGTAATGGTCGGCGGTGCTCGGAGCGACGTCAGGGGCCTGGAAAGTGTGCATGCCCGAAAGAGCGTGCACCTTGGAAACCTCGAGCCCGAGCTGTTGGAAGAAAGGCACCGAGATAGGGTCACCAATGCCAAACACGGCCAAGGTGTGCCGCTTCTCCCCGCTCTGCTGGAGGTCAAGCACAAGGCTCTGGATAACCTGGGACCAGTTGCATTGTGAAGCCAGGACAGTGATGATAAGCTCGCGGCCGAGCGAGTGGTTCCCCTTCACCAACAACTCCCCAGTCCGGTTCGATCGGACGGGAACTTGGAGGAGGTCTGAAGTTGGGAACGGTGCCTGGTCAAACAATTCAAAGCACTGTTGTGCCAGAGCCGCGTTCTCCGGGTTGTGCAGATTGCTTCGAATATGCATCCACTTGGGTCGAAGTCTCTGCTTGTCTGCGTCGTCTTTGAGTGCGCAAATGTCCCCTTCAGGTGCAATGATGCACATGGTCCTGGGTTCCGTGATGGTGGAGACAATGGCCTGCCAGTGTCAGAATGATCTATCTGTATTGGAGATGGGGGAGATGGAATGCCTACAGCAGGGAACTTGCGGAGCATCTCATCTACGTCATTTGGTTTTCGCAGTGAAATCTGCAGAGTATTCGACCCTGAGGTCGACCCTGATGCTGACCAGACCTGGTTCAGGTCCCCAAAGGCCCCGATTCCAAGGGCTATACAGATTCCCGTTACTGCATGTTGTACCACTTCTTGTTCGTTCTTAGAAGACGCGACGATGACTGCAGATAGCAATCCGATGCAATAGCCCTGAACTCCTCCCAGCTCTACGCTGCGCAAGAATTCCGAATGCGTTAAACCCGTCGCTTCAAGGTAGCACAGGTACTGCACGATGTGAATGATTGTCAACAGGGGCAGGGTGACGATACCTGACATATCGCACTCAAGGACATCCGACTCCCCATTCTCAATCCAGCGCGGAAAGCTGTGGAGGGCCCGTATCGCGGCGTCGGGGAGGGAAATGCCTTGCCCCGAAGAGGCCAAAGCTTGCCATGTTTCTGGAAGCTGGACAACCGCATCCCTTAGAGATTTGAGGCGTGGGTCCTCACGCAGCCTAACACGAACATACGCGAGGTGTGTAGTTGGCGGCGGGCTGCTTTGCGGGGAGAAGATTGCCGCCGAGAGCATTGTCTTTGGCGCTGTTGATTTCATGTTGGTTTCATCCGAGCTCACATCCCAAAGGTTGGGACATCA
Source organism: Colletotrichum musicola (assembly GCA_014235935.1). Taxonomy (NCBI): domain Eukaryota; kingdom Fungi; phylum Ascomycota; class Sordariomycetes; order Glomerellales; family Glomerellaceae; genus Colletotrichum; species Colletotrichum musicola. Next base: position 63,521 of record WIGM01000062.1, on the reverse strand, counting down.
GAGGTCAAACTGAGGGGATGAGATGGAGGAATTCGGATGAACTGTGCCCGGCTTCGCAAAGTAACAAACGTCGATTGCATATCGAGAAATGGTGTGCCGTTTTGGAATTTCGCCGAAAGACTTGGCCAGCCTCGGACATTTTATGCCCGGGACCAGGGGACGGGTCCGCCACTGTGGTTCCTGGCATGGAAAGCGGGAAGATACGCATCCTTCAATTTGCCAGATGCCGAAGTTTCTCCATGTTCTTTGGCGTTTCTTGCTGGTCATATCTTTGTCGCCTTTGTATTTCAGATCGTGGGACGACGAGCGAAGACTGCCAGAGAAAACCATTTCATTGTGTAGGAAAGCTGAGAAATAAGTTCCCCCTGAGCAACGGATCTCTGTCATAGTCAAGTAATAATAGAAAGGAAGTACTGCTTGTTGATCATCGGTTTTCGAAGTTTGGTGATGATTCAAGTCCAGTCAGGTACTCATAGTCCCTGTTTTGTTCAAACTCCCGCGTGCACATCGATCAACTCGCAATTACTCTCAAGCGTCCCAAGTCCAAGGATGTTTGTGGAAGAGCTAAAATCTTACGTCCTCAGCTACTAACATTGCGCCGGTTGAGACAAAACCATGACGGACGGTTCGAAATCAGTTTCTAGGCCATAGTCGAGCAATATAACGAGTTCTAGAGTTCGCATTTCACCACGACGAACCAGACAAAAAGCCTCCGTGTCCAAAACGCTCAGTTTCCCAGCTTCCCCATGTACCCAACATCTACCCAATACTTAACATACTTTTGAATCTCGGCATCACTGAGAGTGCCCATGTTGCGCAGCGTAGTGGACTGATTCTTTGCCACGTAGGTGTCTAGAATTACAGCCCCGCAAGCGACCGCTCGGAAGGAATGTTTGAAGAAGGAGTGAAGTTTCTTGACAGGATAGAGGTTGTCATCGCGATCGTTGCTCGCAACTTGGGCAAGCCAGTCTTCGAATGGAACATTCGGCTCACTGAGTCTCAGGTGGTGGCCAAAAGCGTCAATCAATCCGCTCCACGGCTGCCGCCTGGGATTCTCCAAGTGTTGGATGAGAGGGGGTTCCCCTGAAGCGAAGGTGATCTCGGAGATGACCGAAGCGGCATCGTCAACAGGAACCCAAGATAACTCCTGTCAAATCGTCAGTATTCTGCTTGGAAGGTTTCCGATACGATGGCTGCAACTTACGCCCGATAGCTGTGGCAAGAAGCCAATGTTCTGGGCCGACTTGAGAAGCATGGGGATTTGTTCGTTTACGTTCCACACCCCCGTGCTTCTGGCACCGGCAATCTGGCCGCAGCGGATGGAGGTAACCTCCAGCTGGCCGGCATACGTCTGTGCCGCCCGTTCGAGAATCTTCTCGCACACCAGCTTGCCGTCAGCGTAGCCAATGCCGCATGCAGCGTCCTCAGGGGATACAGGTGCTTCAGGGATCGCCGATCCCGGGTTGTGAAGTCCGACCCTGGCAACTGCGGCGATTGACGAGATAAAGACAAGACGGCGCCTCCTTGTACCGGGGCCACCGGCAGCAAGGCCGATCAGGTTCCTGAGGAACTTGAACTGGTATTGGAACGAACGCAGACGCATGAGGTAGTTCATCGACCAAGCGGCATGGATGACGTGAGTGACCCTTTCCTGGATGGCAGCAAAGACCATCGGCGCCAAACCGAGCCTCTCAGCAGTGGGATCAACCTCGAGAGTTGCGACCTTGGACCACTCTTCCTCGGTGAGCCCCAGACCTCTCGCCTCGAGGACCTTGCGGTCGAACACTCCGCCACTTGGGTGAGGGGGTGCGTTGGCACCCTTCGCCGACCGGACGAGACAGATGATTCGGCTTACATCTCGTCGTCGAGCCAAGTCCGCAAGACAGTGGGATCCCAGGCTTCCTGAGCTGCCCGTCAACAGGACGAAGGCGTCTTCAAAACTGCTGGGTTGCTTTAGCTGCGGCATGGTTGACTCGACCGGGCTGTAAAGATCAACAAGCTCATTCACCTCCCTGGCAGCGTCTTGGACCGGATTCGCGCCAGCACTTGATCGCTCGGAGATCGCGGTTGCCATCTCGCGCAACGAGGGGTGGAGATAAAAGAACTGGGGTGATATAATCTTGGCCATCTCGGCATCCTTGAGGGCTTCCGTCTTTGCTGCGGCGGCAATGAGAACTCTGCGTAACTGGAGAGCTTGTAGGGAATCAACGCCCAGGTCAAAGATGCTGTCATCAACTCCCCACGATGAGAGTGGTGTCTGAAGTTTTACGTGCTCGTGAATGAGGGCCTTGAGGTGATCCTCAAGGTTGTCAAGGTCCAATGGCCCGGCGGCATCGGCGGCGGCTCGCGTCAGCTTGTCATAGACAGCCTTGATCTCCTTCTCGAACAGCGCATAGGTCTCCTTGCGCGCAATGGAGCCCTTGTCGGTCCGGGGGACGACCTTGCCGCTCGGGACGAAGGTGATGGCGTCTATGGATGGAATGCGCGAAGAAGCGTCCATCTTCCGACCAGCTGCAACGACGATGGGCCATATCTTTTCACGAAAATTGTCCTCATCCTCGGGCGCAACAGGCTCGGCGGGTTCGACGATGACGCCGAGGTTGAACTGGTTCTCTCCGAAGGCGATGGCGGACCGAATCATGGGCGCCTCGCTCAGCATGGTCTCGAGGATCAGGGGATTCGCCTTCTCGCCGGTTGCCAACACAATGACATCGTCATCGCGGCCAACAGCCGCGAAGTCGGTCTCGGGATACCGCTCGTTCCGGACTAGCTGGTCGGCGATCTCGAATCCTTCCGTCCCGCCAAATGGAAAGACCGTGAGGCGGAACCTCCTTTCGCCGTCCACAGGCTCCAGCTCGGTGACCCTGAAGTTCATGTCGGTCCGGAGCCTGAAGTACTTCCAGTCATAGGAGCCCGTTGGCGCAAACGTCAAGGAGAGGGGACCCGTTTCCGTGGTGCCGTAAAAGTTGAGGAGCTTCACGCCGCCCGCCGTCAACCTGTCGCCGACGCCTGCGCCCAGAGCAGCCCCTCCGGTACCCACAAAGTCCATGTGCGCCAGCGCCCTGATGCCTTCGTCGTTGGGGAGGGCGCAGATGGCGTCGAGAAGAAATGGCACAGTCATCATGGACCTGGCATTGGTCTTCCTGATGAGCTCCACGATTGAAGCGGCGTTGGGGATTCCGTCACTGGCGTGGTACAGGGTCGGCTTTCCCGCGGACAATGAGAGGCCTGGAGCAACGAGACCAAAGCCGTGAAACAGGGGGAGGGTAGAGAGATTGAGGCCTTGGGCTTGTTCCTCGGTATCGAATTTGTGGCAGTTCACCGCAAACAGGAGTTGACGGTGAGTGAGGGGGATGGGCTTTGGCAGTCCGGTTGTCCCGGAAGAGTGTAGCAGCAATATGGTGCTGTCAGGGTTTACATGCCTCTCAAAATCAGGCACAGAGGACGCATCAGCCCGCGGCTCATAGAATGATTCGTAGCCACAGCCAACGTGCGTGGATATGCCCTTTGATGCCAGGGCGGCGAGCAGCGGCTTCGCGGGTTCGCTGAAGCGCCGAGACACGATGATGGAGCCCGTCGAAGTCGCTTCTATCAGCGCATTAATGGCGGCCGGCGGAAGACGGGCAGACATGACAAGTGGCTTCATTCAAATCATATTAGCCTCGGACAGAGAGCATCGACGGGCCGGAGGCCGTCAACACTTACAGGGACGCCGATGCTTATGAGAGCAAACTCGAAGATGACCAACCCGACATCGCTTTCCATGAACAGGGCGACGGGTGCGGTTTCAGTCAGGAAAACCTCCCCAGACGTCTTTCGAGTCGGCAGGTTCTGTCTGAGCCACGCTGCACATCTCGATACGGCAACCTTGAACTCGGCATGGGAAATTGTATCGAAGGAACCGGTGGACTTTGCCTGAACGCAGAACGTATGCGACGGGTTATGGACGGCGTTGAAGTCAATGAGCTCGGGGAGAGAATGGAGGTGGCCCTCCAACCTCTTGTCGGAAGCGAAGTTGACGGCAGGCCGGACGAAAGGCCGGACGTGGGTTCCACTGACGCCGTCGATGCTATGCACTACCATCTTGGGCTGCTCCTCCGAGAGATGTTGGTCGATACCGCCCATATCAGCGGTGGTTTGACTCAAGTGGTGGGTGATGACGGGTCTGGGGCGATATGCCGGGAGCAGGAGGAAGGAATAACACCTTGTGGAAACTGTCGGAGCTGTTGAACTGTTCCGCTCGTACGACGTCTGCTTGACTCGGCGTGTTTCCCCCAGAGACTGGGCCTGTCGGCGAATATCAACACATCCAGAAAGACTGGACGAACACCCTGGCGCTCGACTCGGTGGGTTTGCCCCTCAACTTTTCCCGTGCCAGAAAAAAAAAGTGCGAATCTCTGGATATGAGTCGAGTGTTGGAAACCCCACCCTGCCTGACGGATCTTCTCTTTCTGTCGGTATAACCCGCAAAGTCAGGTGACAACACTCTTGTAACCCCCTCACGGCCGTATTCAAGTTTTGACTGTTGGATAGGACATAGGATATCTCTCGTGCGAGAAACAACTCATCTACACCACTGGATTCCTCCGCCTACTTTGAGCCGTGTCTTGGTCTTCGAAACCGCGAGGACAATAAGCCGACCCCAACGTCCTTCCAACAGCTCAGGGTTCTATCAACCTTGTCAGTTTTCAACGCACCAGCCAGGACAGGCATCACTGTCGCACTCAGATATCATCATGGCTTCCAGGATTCCCAAAGCAAGAGATCGAACAGCTTCTGACAGAGCCTCCCCGGTGAGAGACGCAGCTCAGTACACTGCTCCGACCAAGGGGATTCTGTCCAAAGTGCCCGCCTCTTGGGTGCCTTACGGCGAGCTCATGCGCATCCACCAGCCTCACGGCATCTACATGATCTACTTCCCACACCTCCTTGGCTTGATGTACGCGTCCGCGGTGCAGGACGTCGTCGTGGCGCCCCAGACACTGGGCCGTTGTGCCGCCGTTCTTCTCATCTGGACCGTTTTCTGGCGCAGCGCGGGGTGCGCGTGGAACGACAACATCGACCAGGACTTTGACCGCAAGACGACGCGGTGCCGGAATCGACCCATCGCTCGCGGCGCCGTCTCAACCGCCAACGGCCACATTTTTACCCTAGTTCTATCGCTAATTGCGTTCGGCTCCCTCCATCTGCTGCCCTCGGAGTGCACTTTGGTTGGACTCGCCTCTTTGGCCCTCGCGATGATCTACCCGTTCGGGAAGCGCTTCACGTACTACCCGCAAGTCATACTCGGCTCGACACTGGGATCGACCGTGTCGCTGTCCGCTTACTCTGTCGGCCTCCCTGCCCTGTCCCCGCCGTATCTTGGCCCAACATTGTGTCTCTCGGCCACGGTCACGCTGCTCGTTGTCTTTTACGATGTCGTCTACGCCCGACAGGACACCGCCGACGACCTCAAGTCGGGAGTGAAGGGCATGGCGGTCCGTTTCAGGAACCACATCGAAGGCCTCCTTGCCGTCATCGTAGTGTCCATTACAGGACTGCTGACGATGGCGGGCATCATGATTGGGGCGCGGCAAAGCTACTACCTATTCTCCGTCGCCGGCCTCACCAGCGGGTTGGTCTCGCTGGTCGCTTCAACCCGCTGGGACCTTTTGCATGGCTGGGGCGTCTCCTCTGGTTGGTGCTACGCTCTCGCCATCGCCAGCCTCGTCGGTGGATTGGCCACGGAATACGTGCTTTACAAGCTCAACTAGCAGGCTTGTGAGAAAGGCCTCGGAAGTGATCATGGGGTATTCTTCGTCACCACGTGAAGTACCCAAGTGGCTGGCACAGCCGGGCGCAGCCGGGCGCACACGGTTGTTGTCAGGCCAAGTTTTCGGGCCATGACTATTGGTCTCTCGAGGACTGGCTTCTCTTCGTCATCAACACTATCACTACATCAAGAATCAAATTTATTCACGCTATGCTGTAGATGGTTCATCCTTCTCGTCAGCCACTGTTCGCGCATCCTCATCTCGCGAAAGGCCCGCCCCGGAAGGCTGTCCTCCCATTCGTTGCAGCTTGCTAGCGGTTTCTCCCAGTCCTGTATCTCGACAAAGAAATCCGGCCTCGCGACCCGGGCGCTGCCTTGCGGCGCCTGGAGAGTGAGGGCTCGGTGCAAATGGCCCAGAAGGTACGTGACGGTGTGGATAGTCAGGGACACCTCCATCAGCGAGCCGACGGACGTGGTGTTCCCCTGCCCCGTGCGGTGCTGAGCAGGGTTATGATGCTGATCCCAGAGTTTGTTGACCAGGATCTCGAGCAGGTGCAGGATCTGAGTGTGGCATCCAAGAAGCAGGAAAATGACGGCCGAATGTGGAACCGACCTGCTCCAAGGCTGTGCTCCCAACAGACCCCGTTTATCCTTCTTCCGCTCCTCGGGGCCGACAAGATGTGAGTTTCTCGTACGCTCGCCATGACAACTCGTTTCGTGGGAGTCGGCTTTTGCCGTTGTTAACGCTCCGGACGGGGGAGGCGAGGAGGAGCCCACGAAATGTGGCACGGATTCCCTCGCAGCCTCGATCAACTCGCCAGAAAAGGCGATGAGGTCGTTCTGCATCTGCTGTATGCTGGAGGTTGGGGTCGACCTCATTATGGAAGACACGATTCTGTCATTAAGATGCTGTAGGTTCCGGTAGCACGTCGTGCTGCAAAAGCTAGGTGTCGGGGGCTTGTCTGGTAGAAGGCCGCCGGCTGCGTAACTGGCTTCGTCGTTGTGGTGGGCCGTGTCACTCGTCGATTCACCTGACGAGAACATGAATATCCCCTGGTGGTCCGGGTTCGAACCGTCGCCCATCATCTCGCCCAGCTCGGCGGCAGCGTTATTATGGGTTGTCGCTGCTGTCGCAGGCTCTAGCGTGTCTGCCAAGTTGCCTGGGAGGAACATGGTTGTGAAATCAATCTCGGCATCGATATCTACGCAGAATGGGTCGCAATAGGTCTGAGAATCGTGTCAGTGTTCGTTCCAAGTCGTGAAGCGTGAAAGAGGCTTACCGTCGCCGATGTTTGCGAGCCCACTTCGGACTGCCCGGCGGCGCTCACGTGGTGTGCTTGGGACGACACATCAGAGGCCAGATCAGGTTCGGCACCACCAACGACGGCGTTCGGGGACTGACTGAGGGCCGCGGGATGTGGCTGCATGCCCATTGTGTCGATGATGGACTCACCCGGGGACAGAGCGCACGGCTGGTCCATCTCGCAATCCGCCACGACGGGACCAGGTTCCGCGTGGTCGGGAACGGTTCGGACGTCGGTGACAAGAGCCGTGGGCAAAGTGCGTGTTGGATTCCTGCTCGCAGCCTTGGAGGGTCGACCGACTCTGCCCCGCACGCTGACGACGCATAGCGCCCCGGCTTTGCGACATCGCGAGCAAGGTACGTCGGCCTTTGGTTTGGCGGAATCATCCGAGCGAGGACACCTGAGCTTTTGCGAGTGACATCTGTCACAGGCGTAACGCAGAGGGTTGTGCAAATCCGACGGAGAACCAGTCATGTTGCGCCGAGCAGCGTACACATGCGAGGCGAGAGTTGGAACTAGACGACGGTATTTGAACCAGCGTAGGTATACGAACAGTAGCGAGCCGTGCGTACGAAGGTTAGCACTTTGGAGGTTGGATCCATGATTATTGAACACTCCTTTAACGTTCGGTCCTCGTCGGGATGCTGAGTCGGTCGCCAAAGCCAGTGGGCCTCTCGTACTATCTTGATGACGATATCACAGCTTCTTCACTCTGAAGTCGGGGGTCTTTGATAAACTAGCCAGCCCCGCGATGCTACGTCGAGACTGGGCTCGCTGATTGCGATCGTGGCCGGGCTCTGCGCGTTTGGAGGCCGTATTGAGCGAGTGTGTCGTGTTGATCTTGTTCCTCCCCCTCCCCTGATGATCGTACTGTTACTTACACCCTCAGGGTTCGCCTCGATATGTGCAAGTACCCCGGGGATCCCCACGTCACGAGTCATGGTTACTAGTGTATCTATCCTGGATACGCGCGTCGTACGTATTGCCATGCCATTTCCCTAAAGGCCTGGGGTATTATCAATTTAGACTCTACATCCTCGTAGTAATTCTCGCAGAGTAGTACTTCTCACTCTGGACTAGGTGCCATACTTGCTCGGCCCTTACTGCCAAGCATCCCGGCTGTCTGGTCATGGTGATTTAGGACTTGTAAAGTGGAATCGGTACACTATCAACGAGTCATTCATCCCACCCAAGGGTGTGAATGAAGCGAGACCTTTGACTCTGAGATGCCAGGGTGGCCTTGCCAAGATGTGCCTCGTCTGCCCTGATACAGTCACCCTCTGAAAGGTATACTACTCGACGGGAAGAATCACACCGACCACCTGGTCTGTGCCTTGCCCGGCGGCCCGCGGGCTGCAGACGATGGGTCTGTTCTTGGATGATACCTATCCAAGCTATTCCGATGTACTATATCTGGGTTTGGAGCTTGAGGGGCAAGAAATGGGACCGGCACTCACGTCTCTTCCGTCGACCCCCGTCGCCCGTATGCCGTTCCAATGCGTTCGGATGGAAAACCAGCATCGGCGTTCCCGTTATGCCAGGAGAGTCTCGCTTCCTCTTGGTACTTTCTACACTGGTATTAATTCGCCGGGAAGACTAGGTCACTTGAAGAAGACACCCACACGTGGCGGCGAGCACCACGTGTCTCGTCACAGGTAGTAGAAAGAGGGCGGCTTGTAATTCGTGATTCGACGTCTGTAAAAATAAAATCACACTCACTCTCGTTCGTTTCTCGCTTCGGTAGCCCGACCATCACGTCCACTCGAGCACTGCCAACCTCTACCCTCTTCGCTCTCTCCATCATGAACGTCGCCGACATTTCTCGAGCGCCTCCAGCATACCATGATGTCGCCTGGATCGCAGACGCCTGCAAGCTGATCATGGGCCTCGGCTGGACGACCAATTACGTCGGCATGATCCGCAAGTCTCTAAAGGACGACACCTACGCCATGGCCCTGCTGCCGCTGTGCTGCAACTTCGCCTGGGAGCTGACCTACGCCATCATGTACGCGTTCGGCAGCAGCCTGGAGAAATGGGTTCACCTGTCCGGGCTGGCGCTCAACTGCGGCGTCATGTTCACAGCCGTCAAGAACGCCCCGAGGGAGTTCGCACACGCGCCCTTGGTGCAGCGGAACCTCCGCCTCATCTTCCTCCTCGCCATCGCCGGCTTCGCCTCAGCCCACTTGGCTCTGGCCCTACAGGTCGGCCCCGAGCTCGGCCAGGCCTTGAGCGCGTACGCCTGCCAGCTGCTCCTCAGTGTCGGAGGTCTGTGCCAGTTGCTGACCCGTGGGCATTCCCGTGGAGCATCGTACTTGTTATGGTGAGTAAGGTCCGACTTAGGATCAACCGATATTCCCCACCCCGTTCGTTCTCTGTGCTATGCTGCATCCAACACGTCCAAAGGCCCCTCTCTGACGAGCGCTCCCTCCCCCTCTCTCCAGGTTCTCCCGCTTCTTCGGATCCCTGGTCCTCGTCCCCCAAGACATTCTCCGGTACAAGTACTGGAGACATGACCACGAGCACTTGGCGTCTCCGCTCTACATCTGGTTCGTTACCATGTTCTTGATCTTGGACGGCTCCTACGGCGTTTGCCTCTGGTACGTTCGTCGTTTTGAGCGATCAACGGCTGCCGCCCAAAAGTTGAAGCAGTAAATCGGCGATCCGTCCGTCGTCTGTGCCGCACTGGGCATGTCAACGGAATCCACGCCAGCCAGCCCAAGACGCAACGCAACGCCAACAACAAGCAGACTCTCGAACCACGTCATTCCGTTGACCACGTACAAAGACAAAAAACATGTATATTCGGGGCTTGCTAGTTAGCTACTTAGATAGCCGTTGTAGCGAAATCACACCATTCTGACCTCTGACATCTGCTACTCCTCTGTTCCCGTCAAATCCTCCGCCAGTACAACGACGCCACAGCCAACACGACGAGTAACAACACCGATCGGGACACCTCGGTCCACGGCCTCCCCTTCCCCTCTGCGGTCTTGAACTCGTCCCAGCCAGGAAACGAGGCTCGCGGCAGGGGCAGGAAATCCAAGGCGGCGGCGTTTGCCATCATGGTGAACGGACGGCTCTCGAAGCGGCTGCCAAAGTAGGGCATTATGTACCTCCCGACGACTTTGCGCGCCAGCCCGTCCCTCGCGTGCACCCGGGCCACCAGCCAGGATGCATCGTATATGTCGGACACTCTCGACATGTGAATGCGGTTGAAGCGACGCAGCAGGGCGTCAAGCTCCCGGCCTGACGGCTTTTTGCCTTTGTTGCCCACCAAGCATTCGTTGAGCAGGTTGGTCAAAACTGCCACGTCTTCAATGGCGCAGTTGGCACCTTGTCCGAGGTTGACGGTCATCTGGAGACACGCAATCAGGGGGGAGGCTCAGAATACGTGTGAAAGCTCTCTGGGCGAAGAGGGTGGGGAGAGGGGGGCGGGGCTTACCTTGTGGATGCTGTCGCCGATGCACACAGCACGGCCGGAAGACCACGTCTGCAAGAGGTTCTCTTCCAGGACGACCATGTTGAACGTCTGTCGGATCTTCCACACGTCCCCGAACCGGACGTTGCCCACCAGCGGGGCGTCGGCCACCTCCAAGCACGCCGCGGCGGCGTCCTCCAACGTGAAGCGAGGCGCCTCGGCGTACCCGTACTTGCGGTCGAGCTTGCGTGCCAGGAACCAGAAGACCACGTCGTCCTTGGAAGGGATCACCACCAGCGTTCTCCCGTCGTAGATACGCATGATTTGCTCTCCGGCCTTCAACCCAGACGAACCCCTCGAGATGCCAAAGACGCACGAATACTCTGCAGACATTCCTTTTCGGTTCGTCAATTAGCAGCGCGCGCTTTTGCTCGGGGACGTGAGTGCGAAGTAAGGCCGGGAGCTTGCTTACTTTTTTTGTCCGAATCGACGTCCTCGTCTCTGCCCGACGAGCTGCACATGCGCCATATCTCGCTCCGGGTCCGGCTGTGGACCCCGTCGGCGCCGACGACGAGGTCGCCCTCGTACACCTGGCCGTCGTTGGTCCGGACGCGGACGCCGTCATCGTGTTGCTCGATGTCAGAGACGTTCCTGTCGACCAGCACCCTGCTCTTGTCCGGCAGGGCGTCGTACAGCACCTCGAGCAGCCGTCTTCTCTCAAGGAAGGCGATTGGGTATCCGAACCTGGAACGGGGGGCACGGTCAGCACAGGGTGAGATACTGACGGGATGAACCGGCGGGGCCCATACTTCTCTAGCATCGACTTGGGGTAGGGACTGCAGAAATGGAAACCGTCGGGGAAGTGGATGTGGGTGGCCCCGAGGGGTGCGGTAGCCTGCTCGACGGCGCCGTAGACGCCGAGCTGTTCAAGGACGCGAGCTCCGTTGGGAAGGATCCCGACAGACGCCCCCTCCTGCGGCGCGATGCTGCTTCGCCTCTCGAGGATGGTAAAGTCGGCCCCTATCTTGTGCAAGGCGTGGGCCAGGGTGAGGCCCGTGACGGACCCCCCAACGATGATGACTTTGAGTCGCGGCTGAGACATGGTTCGTCTGGTTCGTGGAACGTCCAAAGGATACGAAAATAAAAATAAAAAAACGAAAAAGGGGGGGGGTGATAGCGTGAGCGAGGGACGGACGGAGGGACGGGCTATTCACTGTTGGACTGGGGGGGCTTGGCCGGCGTTGATGGACGCGGTATGGTTTTGGTCCTTGAACGGTCAATGGCCAACGAGCAGCACCTTTTTTTCTCTTCTTTCTTTTGTTACGGTCTGGCAGATCTATCAGGAGGTCAGTCTCCAAAGACTGCACGTGGGTCATTCACGCTCCGAAGTGGCGACCGGCCGTCCTCCTTGGGTGACTGACGGAGTTCAAGGGGTGATTTTCCCATAAGCCAACCGGGTTATCCTCGACGAATACCCACTTCTTCCTCTTTCATTTTCGGCGAGCAGAGGGGCGCAGGTCTGAGCAAACCCGCCGAAAAACCCCGGTGGATTTCCTCCGGCCAAGGTGTCTGACTCGGCCACAAGCCAGGTCACATACCAATCTCACTCCAGATCAGATGCCAACATGAAGGCAGGAAACCACTCGCGGGCGTATAATCGCGGGCGTATCAACAGATGGGGATCACAATGCGCAAAGAACCTTGTCCATGTGGGCGATACGGCTGCTACGAACCACCGGACAAGCCGCGGGCAGTTGCTGCGGCTGAGAACGTGGTCAACTGGCCGGCTAGGGTAGGGTAGTGAAGCTCGTCAGACGAGCTACTAGACCAACCTGCCTGGGGTTTGAGTTTGGAGCATGGACGATCGTAACGCTCCGAGTCCATCGAGAGGCAGGTCCGTCTTGCGGGTGACGGACGGCCAGAAGCACCTGACAGCCATTTCTCGAGACAACTCGCTCGCGCTCCAGCGGCCTCTACCACCTCTACTATCCTTCAAGCCAACATGTCCTCCACCTCCTCCTCAACCGCGCCGCCTCCGTCGCTGGACAAGGGCAAAATCACCCTGACGGGCGCCGAGGAGACGCTTCTCATCACCCTCTTCGCCCGCGCCAAAGATGCCGAGTCTCCAAACCCGATCCTGAACGACCGACAGACCGTCGAGGTCGTCGCCCGGATCCGCGACCAGGGATACGACTTCTCCCGCACGAACCTTGACCGATCAAGCACCACCTTTGCGCGGCTCGTGGCCACGCGCGCCCGCGTGCTCGACATCTGCTGCGAGCAGTTCCTCGAGCGGAACCCGGGCCCCGCGACGGTGGTTCACCTGGCGTGCGGCATGGACGCCAGATGCCATCGCGTCAAGTGGCAGGGCCCGGGCCGGCTGTGGATCGACGCCGACCTGCGGGAGGCCACCAAGCTTCGGCGGCAGGTCATGGACGACCCGGACGCCGGGCAGGGAGAGTACCGGCTGCTGGACCCCGACATCCACGACGACGGCTGGCTGGAAAAGTGCGGCATTCCGGTCGACAGGCCCGTGTTTGTCATCTTTGAAGGGCTGACCCCCTACCTGACCCGCGAGGAGCTCGAGGGCATCCTGCGACGGGTGGTCGCGCACTTCCGAGGCAGCGGCGGCGCGGCCCACGGGGAGTTCTGCTTCGACGCGCCCGGCTCCATCGCCTACTTCCTCATCAACTACGTCTTCGATCGGGCGCTGACCTCGATGGGGACGCGCTTCTCCTGGTACATGAAGGACCCGATGGATTTGGAAAAGGAGGTCCCGGGTCTGAGGTTCAGGGGTCGCGTCTTCGACCTGCGGGATTACGCGCGGCTCGGCAACTCGACGTGGTTCTTCGGCTTGCTGGCGCGGATAGCCGACTGGTTCAACTTGGTCGGTCGGATTGGCTCCGGCTACCGTTACGAGTTTTGAGGCGAGGCCTGCCCGGAACGGGAACAGTTCGGTTCGGTCGCGTAGCCGTTAGCGAACATTGCATATACTACACCGAAACCCCTAGACCCTTCTTTCCTCGAGTGAATTGGTGAGCCAGCCAGCCCTGGACCTGGACCTGGACCTGGACCTGGACCTGGGACGTGGTTTTGGCCGTTGAACTGCCGCGCCGCACCCACTCTGCAACACGTGCTGGATCCAAGCTCACCCATTGCCCCGGGTCCGACTTTGCCCTTTCCGGTGCTCAAGGGCGGACGACCAATGGCAAAAGGAGAGCACCCTGGAACGATTCCCAAGGAGGATGGCTGGGTACGGCAAATTCGGGGGCAATAGGGATCCATCCAAGAGATATATGAGAAGCCCCGCACCGCACGAACTACACCTATCTTGAAGACCGTGGGATAGGTGTACCTTTGCCTCTCTGAACGCATATCCTGCCTGATATTCTCATACGGATATGATGCGAGTATCCATAAGAGCATTGTGTATATTATGTGGGGGTTGGATGGGGTGTAGGTGGAAAGATGAAAACAAAAATTCCAAGTACTGTGTACACTAAGAACTGCAGGTCAGAACACTGAAATACGTTGTAGACGGTACTCATGTGGGGTATAAGCGAGGAGAACCCCTCCCCAATGGAGTGGCGTGTGATTGAGGAAGCCCCACCGGGCGTTCAGCTAAGCTTTGGGATGTCGGGTTGCCAAGGTGCACGGACCGCCCACAAACCGCGGCGGTGGGATCGCCGGGTTCTTTTGATGCCGCCGGGGGCCATCCATGGACCATGACCGATTCCGAGTCCGGGGCTGCAGTGACGACCTGGATGGCCAGGTCACGAGTCGCGAGTCGCTTCGGATCCGGAGCGGCTCCCTCGGTCTCGCCCTCTGCCACCATACTATGGTATGCTGCCCCCTACTGCCCCTCCCCCCCTTTGGTACTGTGTACTGTGTACTCTCTAATCACTACTCGCTACATCTAGCCAATGGCCGAAGGCGATTTACAGCGCACGGGTCCACCAAAATAAAGGATCGTAATCTAAGAGTTGGAGCTCCGTACTGGTAGCATGAACCTTCCGCCTGGCTACTTTGTAGCGTACCATCTCGGCTCCCTAACTACTATTAGTATAAAGTTTGGGTTGCTGTCGGTAGAGCGGAAGAGTTGTGGTTCTTGTACGAAACCTAAACTTTCCTTTTTGGGGCATCTTGGCAAGTTTGCGTTGCCGGCTATACACGCAAGAGTCTATTAGATGATTTTCATCTCATCTTGTATACTACGACCTATGTACGGATAGTGTAAGTACAGAGAGAGAGCTACAAGGGAACGCTTAGCCGACCACGCTCGTCCACCCGTTGTCCACGGCAATCAGACTCCCATTTACCGTGCTCCAACCAGGGCCCGCGGCCAGCGACAGGCATATGTCGGCCACGTCCTTGACCTTGCAGGGCTGCGGCGGGACCCCCGAGAATATCTGTCCCAGCTTTTGGCGTCCCTCGTCGTGGCATCCATCGCGGAAGGCCTCGTTCAGGTGGGTGCCGCCGATGACCCCGATGACCAGCGCGTTGCAACGGATGCCCTTTGGGCCGTAGAAGGCCGCCGTGCTCTTGGTCAGCCCGACGAGGCCGTGTTTGCTCGCCGTGTACGCCGCGCCTTAAGGCGTGTCAGCCAGCGTCCTGAGTCATCCACTCCCTGGAACCGGGGGAAAGGGTCCGGGAAGAAAGGTCCGGGGTCCTGTTTTGGACACTCACCTGCCAGCCAGCCGGCCTTGGCCGCTCCGGACGCCATGTTGATGATGCACCCGCTGGGTTCCGACTTGGACGACATGCTGCGCACCGCTAGCTTGCTCAGCAGCAGCGGGGCCGTTAGGTTCACCGCCATGACCCTGTCCCACAGCTGGAGCTCGACGTCCCCCACCGGGTCGAAACGGTCCATGATGGCGGCGTTGTTGATGAGGATGTCCAGCGCGCCGTACTTGCTCGCGATCTCGTCAAAGAGGTGTTGGACCTGGCTCTCGTCGGTGATGTTCGTCTTGACGGCGGTGAAGCTGCCCTTCCCTGGGTTGTCGAGCTCGGCCGACACCTTGTCCACGCGCTCGTCGTTGTTGTCGCAAATGACCACGTTAGCACCCGCGTCGAGGAATGCCACTGCGATGGCTCGGCCCAACCCGCCCGCCCCGCCCGTGACGAGGCAGGTTTTGCCGGCCACGCCAGGATATTGTGTCTCCGCGGAAGCCATTTGTGCAGCCAGGGGTTCTGGTACGGCTGTTGGGACGAGACAAGGGTGGAGTCAATAAGGGTCCTGTCGTGATATGCACGTCGACAGACCTGCTCCGAAGGCGAACGCCTCTGATGTGACACTTATACCCGGAACTTGGAGTCGACACAGCCATATCGGGGCAAGGGGAAAGTGGTTCGTTCCATCAAAACATCTGAGAGGCTGCGCTCGGCAGTTGACATCTTCTTACTTGCGACATCCCGGGTCGGCCAGGGCAGGGGTGGTGGGGAGGGGGAGAAGAGCCCCATTGCCTTTTCCATCCAATCTTTCGGCGGGTTTTTTTGTCCATTTTCATCCAAGGCGAGAGTCATGATCCTGACCTCGTGGCCCAGGTTCTGATGATACTCTGTTCCAAGTCGTCATCGTCATGGTCATGGTACATCCACCCCGTAGGGGTAAGGCGGTTTACGGTGCAATTAATTACACCACGCAGCGAATCGCTACTGACAATGAGGCCGAACGAGGGACCGCCGCGTAAATTTTCAAACTCTCCATGGATAAAACGTAGACAAATATGGCCTCTGGGCATAGCATCCTCTTGCAGTATCCGTGGAGCCATCGACTACCTGCGCGGGCCTCAGCGACCAGATTTCATCCATCTATTCCATCACTTAGGCCGGGGTCGTACAGGATTTCAAAAATCATGACGGCAGTAACGAATGACAGGCAGCTGTTCCGCCAGCTCTTCAAACTATCCCGGTTTGACAGATACAACCCGCTCTTCACCACCTTCGCTGGAGGTTAGTGATCAATGCGCCCTCCCTCCCCCCTCGCGAGTGAAACCCGAGCGTTGAATAACTTTTCATTACCAGTGTGGTCCACGTTGCTGGCTGGAGGCGCCCTCATTTCCGAACACCGTCCGAACGCGTCCGCCGCCTTGGTGTTTCAACAATGTGCGTTGTGCTTTGTCGCCGCCTACCTCTTCTGCGGTGCGGGCATGGTCTGGAACGATTGGATCGATCGTGACATCGACGCCAACGTGGCTCGTACGAAGCAGCGCCCCTTGGCCTCGGGAAAGGTCACCACGACCGAGGCTCTGTTGTGGATGGTGCTGCAGGTCATCCTGTCCTGGGCCGTGCTCGAGGTGATGCTCGATGGCAAAGACGTGTAAGTGGCTTTTTCGTCTCTCCTGGTTTTTGAACATCGTCGATATCAACGTTCCGATCTAACTTTTGAACCTCGACAGCTGGAAGCACATGGTACCCGTCGCGGCGGCCTCCGTTCTTTATCCCTTTGGAAAGCGACCGCTGGCCCGAAAGCTGGGGGTCTATCCGCAGTACATACTGGCGTTCACCATTGCCTGGCCCGCCGTCATAGGACGCGCCGGCATATACGGCCAGTACGAATCCTTTACCGAGACCCTTCGATACTGCCTGCCGCTCTGCACCGTCGTCTACTTCTGGACCATCTATCTGAACACGGCATACAGCTACCAGGATGTGGTCGACGACCGGAAGCTCGGCGTTAATTCTTTCTACATGTTGGCAGGGGAACACATCCACCTGCTGCTGGTCGCGCTTGTGAGCCCGATCCTTGTGTGTCTGCCCATTTACCTCGCCGACTTGCACTCTACGTGGTTGTGGGTGAGCTGGATGGGTGTTTGGACCGCCTCGTTGGTGCTGCAGTTGGTCCGGTTTGACCCCAAGCAGCCGGCGACCGGCGGATCGTTGCACAAGAGCAACTTCATGCTGGGCATCTGGACAATCCTCGCCTGCGTGGTCCAGGTGTTCCTCACCAGCAACCTGTAATTTGGTGCCCGCTTCTGTAGACTATGTGGGCTTTCTTTCCTCGGGGTAGACTGCATCGACGCTTAGAGTGATGAAGCCAGCAATAGAACAAAGCTCGTCATCAATTGTTTTCTCCTGCCAATCCTGTGTTTATCCCTTTCTTTTCTGTCCCACTCTTGAACCACCTTGTCTCGTTCGGCTTGCTTGGACCGACATTTTAACGCCCCGTCAACGCTTTCGTGGACCCTTTGGTGGAGGAAGAAGTATCATGGATTGCATATGTGCTCTGCGTATTTCGTGTATTATCATGCTGGGGCGTTTCGGACAACCAGTTACGCGTTGTAATCAATACTTCTGCCATGCCCGTGGGCTATAGTTCGCTCTCGTCAACGCATCATCATCATCACTCTCCACGCTGCGGTCTGTCCAGAGCGCCGGTGCCCTTCACCGCCGCAGCTGTCAGGTCCCACAGGCTGCGAGCAATGACGGCGTCTCGTGCCTTTGGCGAAGGCGTTTTGATATTGCCAGGCCCGTCCAGATGCTGCCCTTTCCACCGCTCGCGGTCCTCCTTCACCTCCCTGGCCGTCGCAGCAAACATGGTGGTGTCGGCCCCCTTCGCCGCGTCGGTAAACAGGAGCCAGACGAACGGCCTGACGACGAAGGGCATGACGTCGGATGCCCCTTCGGTCCGCACGGTGCCGGGGTTTATGGACAAGGAGATGATGTCGGCCCTTTCCTCGTCCATCCGGCGCTGCAGCTCCTTGGCGAAAAGGATGTTGGCCAGCTTGGACGTCCCATACCTCTTGCCCTGGGCCAAGCACGAATCCTCCCACCCGGGGCTGGCGCACGAATCGTCCAAGTCTTCCGGGCTGGCGAAATAATTCTGAGGCGAGTTGTTGCGCTCGCCCGACGACGAAAGCTAGAAAGACGAAAAGGAGGGTGGGAGTCAGTCGGTGGCTGTTCTTCACTTTGGTGTGTCCTGTGGACTATAGAAGTGCCTACGGTGATGACGCGGACGTCGGATCCCTTTTGTGCCGCCGTTGCTTTGAGCAATGGCAGTAACCAGTATGTGAGGGTCCAGTGGCCGATGTGACTTCATGTCGTTGCGAATGGTTAGCGGCCAGAGTCCTCTGAGGTGCGCATCCGTCGCTTGGGGCTTTCCAACTTCACTGCCATTGTCATTTCGAAACCCTCGGCGGTTCTGACGTAATTGTAAGGGTCGAGTCCGGCATTGTTCACTGCGCATTTCGTGAGCAAACAGGCATCTCTGTGTACTTTTCCGCCGCTCAATCAGCAGGTGTGTGTGTAAATACCGAGTATGTCAAGTCGATCCGTCAGGGCCAGGAGCTCGTGTGCCGCCTCAGTCACTTGAGCCTGGCTGGACAAGTCCAGCCGTAGCCAGATGAGGTTCTCCCGAGATATGGATGAATCCTCGTCCAGGAGTCGATTGATGGCCTCATTTGCGCGGCTTTCTGACCGTGCTGCGATATACACCTTGGCGCCCCTCGCTGCGAGCTGACGAACTGTGTGGTAGCCTATCCCAGCACTGTTTGCCTTCCATGTTACGAACTCATCTCGATCGCTTTGGCTCGAAGAAGTGGCACTTACTTGCCCCCGGTCACCACGGCAACCTTGCCATGAAGGTCTGGTATTTGGCTCGAGTCCCATCCACCCTTGCCGAATCCAGTGAGACTTCGTTTGAAGAACAGGACACCTAGAGGCACGTAGAGAAATGTTCCGAATAGACAATCGACCGCTCGAACACAGAGACGATGAAGCCAAGAAGAAGACATGATGATGATACTCTCCTTTCGCTGCCCGAGGAGGACTTTCGCCGCCGTGTTGATGGGTTACGGGGCAATTATGCTGCGTGGGCCAACGGTGCGGGCGGCCGTGACTGACCCGGTTTCCTTTCTGCTTCAAAACCAGCCGGAACACCCACCCCATATGTGACCCACACCCTCTTTCGGCTCTTTCGGCAGTAGTATCTGGGGAGGAGCTCTCAGCGGGATTGCCGAGTCAGAATCGGCGCAAACTCCTGCCCCCGGCGCGCGCAAGATGGAACGGCTGTCATGAGTTGAGTGGGCATCACTATAACAAGTACAGCATTGCGGAGCGCTACCGGCACACCGGTCAACCAGACACCACCAGGATCCCTTTCTCGCTGATCCTTACCTTTCGAACCCTTGCGTCTTCCTGGCAAACAGAACCCGTAAACGTACGAGTGTAGTCGGGACTCTAATATTATTATGTCGGTGAGTTGTTCTGGCGGCGAGGATGCCTACAGCCAGCAGGGAGGGCCGTGGTCTTTCACATCCGTCTCGCCCCTTGGCTGCCTGCTGCAGAGGCCGATTCGAGTAGTCTCGGTGCACGGTGTGAATGAACTTCGCGACGAGCAAAAGTATTCCAGGCCTGGATCGCTCGCCCTTCCGCCGGTATTCGCCCTTGACAATCTGCCGAAGCACACAAGGCACCGACGATTCACTAGAAAAGCCCACAAAACCACCAAGGCCGACTTGTTCTGCGAGTTCCCCCCCATCAGCTGCTAGTACACCATGGCCCCCCAAGCGATTCCATCTACGACAACCCGAGTCCCCCTCTTGGCCTCCGGGTCTCATACCAACGAACACGAACAAGTACGTTGATTGCGCGCCAACAATCCCGTCCTCGAGACGACGGTGAGTGTGCCGTTTGATGCTGATGTCGGACAACCGTCAAAGATCATCCGCGCTCCGCTTGATTATCTCCTCGACCTGCCGGGAAAAGATGTGAGGAGCAAATTGATGTCGGCTTTCAACAAGTGGCTTCAGATCCCGCAAGAGAAGCTGGAAGTCATCAAGAAAATCGTCATGCTGCTCCACAACGCATCCCTGCTGTATGTCGAAGACGCCTGGGGAGCCGTCGAGCCGCGATTGCTGATCCGTCTTCCCGTAGGCTTGATGACATCCAAGATTCGTCCACCCTCCGTCGCGGCTTGCCCGTCTCGCACAGCATCTTCGGGGTCGCCCAGACGATCAACGCCGCCAACTATGCCTTCTTCCTTGCTCAGCAGGAAATCCCGAAGCTGGGCGACCATCGCGCGTTTCAAATCTTCACCGAAGAACTGCTCAACCTGCATCGCGGACAGGGCATGGACATCTACTGGAGAGACGCGTCCATCTGCCCGACGGAGGAAGAGTATTTCACAATGGTGTCCAACAAAACAGGCGGGCTTTTCAGGTTGGCAGTGAGGCTCATGCAGTTGGCGAGCAAAAACGACCGGTAAGTGATGACACGCGCCTAGGAGGACGATACGCTTGGGACAGGGCTGACGTGGAACCCGCCTCGATAGAGACTACGTTCCTCTGGTCAACGTGTTGGGGCTCATTTTCCAAGTCCGGGACGATTATCTCAACTTGCAAAGCGCCGCTTACACCAAGAACAAGGGGTTCGGCGAGGACCTGACCGAGGGGAAGTTTTCGTTCCCAATCATCCACAGCATCCGCTCGAATCCGTCCAACATTCAGCTGTCCAGCATCCTCAAGCAGCGTACGACAGACGTCGACGTCAAGCTGTTTGCGGTTGCGTACATTGAGTCGACTGGCTCGTTTGACCACTGCCGGCAGACGCTGGCAACGCTGGCCGCCGAGGCGAGGTCGTTGATAGAGAGCATGGATGACAACACACCGGAGGGGTCCGACGTCATCAACCACATACTGGCAATGCTTGGACTTGATGACGACATAGTGCCCGCCTAGATCCTCTGAGGCCGATGAATCGTTGTTGCCAGCCCCAAGTGGCATACATTTGCTGGGCGAAGTTGATGGGTTGCCCGAGCATCGCCAAAATCTTGGTTTCTTCGGCTGCAAAGAAAGAGAGCGCAAACAGGGCAGAATGGCAGTTACAGTTGTTTCGTTGATTGTACCTAGGTACTTTGAATTTGCCTACGGTGGTTGTTGAAACTGGGAATTTCCGCCACGTGATAAGAGAGGTGTACTGGCGATAATATAACTCGGATTCAAGTACGTTGCAAAATCTATCTTTTTTTCGGTTTCCATAAGTATACAACAACGTCTTGAATTACGGCTTTTGGCAAGTTTGTTGGGGTCTTGCGTCATTCCTATCCACGAGGTGGCAGCCGGTCCAGCAATACCCCGACCCGTGAGCTGATTGTTTCGGCTTGTTGAGTTGGGGAGAAAAGTCCACTACTTTGGCCGATGTTCGCAATGAATCAAAATTTCACGTGCTAGATTGGATGATGCAGCAAGCAGGCGGGGAAACGGCAACGGCCGGAAAAGGCCGGCCGCTGCCGGCTTTGATGGTCAGGTCTCCGTATATCCTGGGGACATTGTCAACCAGGTCCCACATAAACATCGCCGCGCCCTTCCTTTTTGGGAGGCTTGGTCGGGACACGGATATTCCTAGCAGCAAGGATAATGCGATGCTGTCGGGACATAGCGTCAATTGACTGGACCGATCGTCCAACATTTCACACAGATAAGCTCCGGCAGGGGTCTGGGCGGAGTTTCGTTGTCGTTAACGACTCAGAGTATCAAGACGACGGGCGTGTATGTATCCTGAGGATCTTATCGGTCCTGCCACACCTGCTCCACAACATGTCCTTGTTGACACCTTCGCGTGATGAGATGCTGGATGGTTGATATGCTTTGCTGCATAACTTATCAAAACCATCCTGGCTATTATTGATAGGGTATTATGGACCCCTGTGCAGCTTCAACCCGGCTGCTAATTCTTTTGCTTCTTCGCCTTTCGTTGCCTTCTCTCGGATGGTTTGGAGAAAAGCGCCGAAATTGAAACTACGGTAGCGATGGAGCACCCGAGCCCCTTGTACAACCTGGAGCCAAGGTTTTTAAGACCATATTCAAGTTGGTGGAACCTATGACTCCCCCTCTCAAACGGCACGCCTCAACGTCCGCTTTCGAAGACTCGGTATCCTGATCATGGGTAGCTTCACGGGACAGCTCAGCCACGTCCTGTTTTCATCGCCGTTGTGGCACTGGAGCCCCTGGGTTCTGGTTGGACTAGCTTTTCTTGGGGTAAGACTCTTCATGGTGGCACGAACGGCCGTAGTCTGAGTGCGTTTGCCCTTGGTTTCATCACACTGACCGGCTCTAGTTTACCTCTTTGACTCTCCTTCTGGGTCTTTACAACTACTTTCTTCATCCGGTTGCCAACATCAGAGGGCCTTTCCTCGCCGCCGTGTCACCAGTGAGTCAGGACAAGACGAGAATGTCGGAAATACTGCCACTAACGGCCGATGGCGTTGTTAGTTGTATCTCGTGCGGTCCGTATGGAGCCGCAGGCTCAACCAGGACATACAGGCACTGCATCGCAAGTATGGTACGAGTACACTCTCGCCTGGATGGCCGGGCAGCGCTGACGCTCAAGTGACACAGGTCGTGTGGTTCGCATTGCTCCCAACGAGCTCTCTTTCTCATCCGAGAGGGCGATGAGGGATGTCCACAACCCAGTCGTGCCTGATGCGTTCACCAAGAAGGGAACCTCTGAGGATTTAATCCTTCGGCTGGTCTTTAGTTCTACAAACTTGCTCACGGTGGATGACGAGGAGTCTCACAAAAGATTGAGATCAGCCCTCCAACCAGCCTTCACGGCGAAGGCAATCAGGGAACAGCAGGAAATCACCCAATTTCATGTGCAAAAAACCTTGGACTCATTATTAGCGGCAGCGGAGAACCCCAACCAGACCGTCAGTCTCACACATGAGCTGAACAAGTATGTGTGGGGCAACGTGGGACACCTCTCCTTTGGAGAACCTGTTTCGGAGGAGCAACTCGGTATGAAAGATGCGCCTCGCAGATCAAGCGGCAGAACGACTGACGGCTCGCTCAACTAGCTCACCATGAAAGGTCCAAGGACATACACGCTGTGGTCGCCCCTCTTCTTGAGTATTTTCAGTACCTCACTAGTATGCCAATGGTAGGAACGCTCGTCAGACTCGTCGTTGCGGGAATGAGAACCATGTTTGGCTTCTCGGGAAACATCTTGGGGAAAAGCCAGCTTCAACGGTGAGTAAATGCTTCGCAGGGAATGGCTCGGCCAATACGAAACTAATGATGAGGACAATCGTAGACGTATTGCGCGTCAGGATGGTCAAAAGAACTTCCTGGTGGCCATTCTTGGCTCAAAGGAATCGGCAGGGCTCAGCACCGACGAGATACACAGCAACATGTTGCTGCTTCTGTAAGACGGCTCACCCATGCTTCACTGTGATCATCTTCTCACGACGCAATCTCCAACAGGATGGGAGGATACGACAGCAGTGCCGTGACACTATCTGCCGCGTTTTACCACCTCCTCACCCACCCTGAGCACTACAAGCGCCTGCAGACGGAGCTGCGCGGCGCCTTCTCCAGCACGGACGAGGTCGCATCTGGCAACCTCCTGCAGCTGCCCGTGCTGAACGCGTGTCTCAAGGAGACTCTTCGCCTGGTCCCGCCATTCAACGGCCACGGCAGCCATCGCATTGCTGCGAAGGACGTCGTGGTCGACGACGTCAAGGTGCCTGCCGGCACCCTTCTTAGCACCGACATGTACACCATGCAACGCGACCCCGACTGTTGGGCTTTTCCCGAGGAATACCGTCCCGAGAGATGGCTCAACGAGTTCAACGGGGCGGGCACGCCGTTCGAGAAGGATGTCACATCTACCTGGCGCCCCTTCGCCCTGGGGCATCGCGGCTGCATTGGGCGTGAGATGGCTATGCACTCCCTCCGCATGGCCATTGCCACGATTGTCCACGCTTGCGATATGAAGATGGTGAACACCGACTTCGTGTGGGATCGGGATGCAGGGAATCACTACATGTGGCACGATTACGACATCAAAGTCACTGTTTCGAAGGCTTAACTAGAGTTGGACCATCTAGGATGCGCTTCTAGGTCACAGTAGTTACTTAATAGAGTAAACGTAGTATGGATTCACACAGGTCCTCCTTCGTCACCGGAATACAATTGACGTTCGTACCCACATGGGCTACGCATTGCTTGAACTCTTCAGGCTTCCTAAATCCGCAGGCGTACCTGCGGTAGTTCTGGACGCACATGACGTTTGCAGTGTGCCGTGTCGCGTTGCGTCGTGCCTCTTCCGCCGCGTAACAGCAACAAGGCTCGGGTGCGCCGCGTGAACATCTGAGGCCTGGATCGTTGCGCCACGCTCACTATCTACATCTCGATACCACGAGGGCCAGAAGCCGCTCAATCACGGGGAACTTCGACGTATGTGGGTGTAGGTACCTGTGTGTTGTATTCGAACACGCCGAAACGGAATACTTGTGGGAGGGGGGCCGGCCGAGGATGTGAGGGGGATCAACTGAGTGAGTGTTTGCTCACTTTCCCTATCACCGTCGGTAGGTATGATGTCTCTATCTGAGAGCGTCGGAGTCTACCCAACACTGTCCTTTCCCGCATAATGGATGGTTCTTGAAGCCAACATTTGCCAGCATGTGCGCCTCAGCTGGGCGGAAGTGCGACAAGGACGACAGCCAGTACCGCTTTCTTGTCTACGGGCAACATGTGAAGTACTTTTCTATGGCACCAGGCACATTTGGTGTTGCTGAGGACGACCGCATCACGAGCCGGAGGGCGGCAAGGACGGGCGCGTGGTTGACTTCGTCATCGAGCGGGTGGAAGCCGCGAGAGCAGCCGAACCGGCGGACATCGAGAGCTGCGAGAAGGCCATGGGCCAGTTGCAAGGGCAGGGTATCAAATTTGAGAGCAGCGTAAGAGCCGTGGATTGACAGGTTGGGATGCAGCCGTCCCCTTATGAATGACAGATCCCGCACAGTCTTCTGCGAAAAGAAGCGAACACCACTCACTGTTCGATCATACATACACATCAACGCAGCGTCAATATAGCAGCATTCAGCATCGATATCAGCATCGATTCTGAGTATTCTTGGGACCATCCTGGGAAATAACGTTGTAAACGTGAGGCCCTCACCAGCCACACATTATGGGCAGTGCATGATCGATTGCCAGCAACTACAACAGGACACTTGCATCGACTGAGACACCAACACCATAATATTCGCTTGCTCTTTTGTCTTTTTTACTTCCATAATTAATTATTATGCGCCTTACCTAGCTGCCTACCGTGTACTATTTAGGTACTCAACTACGGCTACCTTGACGTAGGCCACAGGCAGTTCCTACCCTCCTACCTACATAGTAGGTAGGCACACCCGCTTCTCATCACGTCCTATGTAACTACTATCCATTATTCTAGAAAGACAATCTTTTCTGTATCTGACATTGGCTTTATGTTGCCTTCTTTTACCGCTGACGGCAGCCTGGTGCCTCTTCTTCCTCCCGCCTGGCCACGAATGTTACACTTGCCTGCCACAACCCTTCCACAAAACTTCTCAAGCCCGGACGAGTTCTTTCCTCAATACTTCTGATTTTTCAGGTGCCTATACGGGCTCTCACCCGTCTGACCCGGGGTCCGAAGTCAGACGTCTCCAAACCTTCACACTCCTCACCTGCGGAGGGGAGCGCTACTTGGTCACGTTCATCGTCTGAACACACCACATACGACCATACCCATTGGAAAACTCGGGATCCCGTCCGCTCTCCCATAGATAAGCCAATGAGGGCCGGATTAGTAGTTGGGTCGGTGACGACCAGCGAATACCTGGTGTTGTATGTTTTTTGGTGATGTTTTTGCCCAACTGTGGATCCATGGCGGCTGGGGTTCTGGTGTAAATCTTTCCCCTCCCTCCATGGTATTCAGTGTTTGTGGTCTCCTGCAGGATGTTTATTTGGTCCAAGACCTTTCTTTGTTCTTTTGGCTATTACTGCCTTTTCCCAAGGTGCCTGCCTGCTTGGTGCCTGTCTGGAAGACAGGCACTTAAACATCTACCTGAGGTAGGCACCCGGAACACTAGAACCTATGAGAAACACCCCAACGTCGCAGTCATCTCTCGACTGCGGATCAGAATCGCCAGACCTGGTTTTTAAACCACCGGATTTACCCTAATTCTGATTGATATCTTGACAGTCGACACAAATCAGCAGCAAAAGCACTCCGAGAACGAAAACCACCTCATTCCGCACGGGAACATCATTATCATTGGATGACATCTACCTACCCTTGAGATTCTCCTCGTCATCAGGCTACTTGGGCCATACGGACAAGGTAGTCAGGATGTCATCCGGTCGTTTATTCCGCTGCTACACTTTGGACGATGCCCAACTGGCGAAACGATGCCCACTCGACAATGGGCGTCACACCGACGCATCCATCCCCCCGCGATATTCCGCCGGCCAGCTCGACTGTCTCCCGGCAGAACTTTTCCTTCCGGTCCTGATGGGTGTTGACATTCCCTCGCTGACTCGCCTTCGCAGCGTCAACCGTCGCGCGATGGAGCTGGTCGACTCGGTCCCCGAGTACGCCGCCATGATCAAGCAGTGTCCCGACGTCATCCGCGCCATCGTCAGCATCCAGACAGATGCATTCGACTGCCGTACGCTGCACGCGACTCTCAACACATCTTCGTGCTCCACGTGCAGGCGCTACGGAGACTACCTCTATCTCATCACCTGCCGCAGAGTCTGCTCCGACTGCTTCGGGCGGCTATCGGAGTACGATCCCCTCACGAGGAACGAGGCACTGCCTTTCTTCACTTCCGACGGGACGCCGCAGCGCCGTGCCGCCATCAGCCCCCGTCATCGCCTGCGCGTGGCGAACCCTCCCAGCGTAGTGAGCCTGCCGGGGTATTTCGGTCACGCCTGGAACCCGGCGGGGAAGCGGCGGGTTCGGCTGTTCGATCGGCGGTCGGTGGCCCCGGACGCGAGGGATCTTGGTCTTTTCAGATCTGGCCTTTTCAGATCTGATCCCGCAAGAGAACGCAGGCGGTTCACGGCCGTCGTCACGGCGCCATATCTCTCGGGAAAGGACCAAACTATAAGCGAAGAGATGATGCGGGGGTTTGTGGAGTTTTTTCAAGAATCATGAAGTGAAAGTGTTGTGCAGGCGCAGAGTGCGCCGTGAAGTCTGATCCCGCGGTGTGACGAAACTCGAGTGCGCAGCGCGAAGAATGTCGGGACCGAGACACCACAGCCAGCATCTACATCTCGAGGCCATGGGGACCAAGGGCTGCTCAGTCGCGTGGAACTTTCAATGTACCTGTATACTCGGAAACATTGATAGAGACTTTGAGGGCCTGGTAGATAGGGGGGATCAGCTGAGTAGTCACTTGCTCACTTTTCCGAGTGCTGTCGCTCAGTATCTAGTATGGTGTCTCTATCTAAAAGCGTCACGATCTCTCCAAGACTACACCTTGCTATTTCATTTCCCACATGCAGATGTTCTTGGTGTCTGCCTCCAATGTGCTTCCCTCCGTCTCCAGTTTGAGACCAACCTTGGAGGGATGAGTTAACGGGGTGTAGTAGAAGCGCCTTATGAGTGACAGATCCAGAACGTTCTTCTGCGACAAAGGAGTTTCAAAATACCACAGCTCTAGTATACATACACGTCAACGCAGCCGCCTCTATATAGCAGCATTCACCCGCCAAGAGCCAACGCCAGGCCATCCCACTCCCTCCGCGTACCCGTACCCGTACGAATCGCCCAGCACCCCCCTCCGTCCCTGCCCCCCGTCCGGGTCCCCGTGCGGGCCCGCGCGGTTGTGCTCCGCGCACTGCGTCGGATCGACCCCGTTCAGGTCGACGACCCGCGAGCACCCGAGCCGCCGGCACCGCGCGTGGTCCCGGCAGTAATGCGTGTCCCCCTGGGCGCTGCCGTGGCACTGCTCGTGCCGACAGGCGTGGCCGTTGCAGTACCCCGATATCAGGTAGGGCAGGTCATCCTCCCCGCCAATGAGCTGGATCATGTTGGCCGCCAGGTTGATGCGCGTGCGGCGGTGCGGGCAGCCGATGACTGAGCACTTATGTCCCGTGCAGAGGCCGTTGCCCGTCAAGGCGCGCTCGTTGACGCAGGGGCGGAGGGTGCAGAGGTGGTTTGCGCAGAAGGTTGTGTTGGCGACGATGGGGCCTTCGCAGCCTACCTTTGAGCAGCGGACGATTGCGTCTGTGGTTCTTGCGGTCAGCATTGGATACAAGATAGATAGATGACCGCAAAGCAGACGGCGGAAAAGGGGTTGAAGACACTCACGCTCCTGACACGTCTCCATGATATTCTCCCCATCCACCCACCTGAACCGATCACACCCGGGGATGGTGCACGGCCGGTGCCGGTCGCAGTAGTGATTATGCTCCCCCCTCCGATCGCACCCGGGCCGTCCGCACTGGTGCTCCGGGCACCAGTCCCCCAGCCACCGGCGCCACCGGCAGTCCCGGACCTTGCACTCGTGGTTATCCTTGCACCACTGCGCGCCCTCCAACCTGTGGTCCCGCGCGCGCAGACACCCCGGGTCGACGCAGACGTGCCCCGCGCAGGTCCTGTCCTCGGCGGCCGGGTCCCGCTCCGCGTCGCAGCCACCCTCACCCTCCCAGCGGCAGTAGTGCGTGCCGCAGAAGCGCATCGACACGCCGTCCGGCCGGACGAAGGCGAAGCTCCGGCACCCTGTCCGCGAACACATGCGGTGCCGGTCGCAGAAGCGGGAGGCGTCGTTGGCGTCGCCCGCGGCGCCGGGGCAGGCTGCCATGCAGGCGGGCGCGGCGCACGTGTGGGAGATGCAGTTCTCGCTTCCCGGTTCGCGCGGGGAGGAGCAGTCGCGCTGGATGCAGACGTGGGCGGGGCAGTATCTCATGTCGACGCCGTTGGGGTGGAAGCGCTCGCTGTCGCAGCCTTGCTGGAGGCAGTTGTCTGGACGGTTGTTAGGAGGTGTTGTGTTGGATGGGGGCTGGTCAGCAGGGGTGGTCTTACGGTATTGGGAGCAGAATTTGAATGTCTTTGGGTCGTAGTTCTTGACGGGGTTGTCGCAGCGCTGGTCGTGGATGACGCCTGTGCATTGGAGGTCTGGATATTCAGGGCTCAGTCAAATATGTAGATTGTAAAAATATGTCTAAGATGGCTCATGATGACAGTTCTTGAAGTTTGGTGACGGTGCCTTGGGGGTTTGGCTTCTTACGTGGTCCGCAGTATCCCGCGGGGTGGGTTTTCAGGTTCGTGCAAGCAGCCAGATTATCAACCTTCTTGCAGCAGTGAACCCTGCAGAACGGCGAAAGAAATCGGCCGTTATCCTTGACGAGCGTGACCCGGGTATAGGGGCAGCGGCCCGAGGCGTTGGCGTAGGTGCAGAGCCTGGCGAGCTCCTGCGGGGTGAGGCGTCTCTTTCTGCTGTGAGCCATGATGTGAGTCCTTGTGAGGTGGAAAGCGAAGTCGAACTTTGAGGGTAGGAGCGAGTTTGTAGCTGGCTTGTGTCAGAGTTTGTCGTTGGGCAAGCTGAATCAAAACGGGGAGTCAAATGGGTTTTGGACTTAAGAGGGCGAAACCAGGCCAAGCCCCTCTCATTGGGACTAAATGTCGGTGAGTAGGCACCCGACGGGGATGCCTCGCCGAATGCCACAGACAAGGAGCAGGTTTGATATCTGATGGACGGGCAAACAATACATGACGTGGTGAGGCAGCCCTCGGGGTGAGAGAAGACGGGGAGTACATGGCGGTGTTGCCCATGTGAGGCTCCGTGAGAGGTGCATCGGACGCTCGGTTCTATCGGGGAGCAGCCGAGCGAAAGAAATTCAAGATTCTTGAGGGGCACAATGATTTCGTTGGGTGAAGTGATTGCATGTTTGGCCGGCGAAGTCGGTGGCGGTGTGCCTCACGATCGTCGTACGGGATGCTGATACCCGTTGTTGGTCCGACGCCAGTCACGTAAATCGGAGGGAAAAGATGAGACTATGCGGTGTCTGCCTCGTGCGCGACAAGGGGAGAGGTGACCTTTGGCGCGTGATCTGCTTGATGGTTGACGGAAGGCCGCGTCCTCACCGGTCGTACGACACTGTCGGCGGGTAGTCCAAGTTGCCTGCTGATTTTCAATTGTCATAAGTCTTTTGGCGTGGGACAAAAGCCGAATCGGACTTTGGCGGCTTCAGTTCAGCTATGAGGGCCGTTTTGCCGCCCGGAGTATGCCGTCATTGGTTGTCGGGACGGCCGGAGAAGTGGACCCGGGACCGGGGTCGAGACCCACTTTGCTCCGAACTCAGTTCATCATTCGCATCACCATCTCACAGCCAGCACGCAACAAGCCTTTTTTTTTTTTTTTGTCTTGGTATCATTTCAACTTGATATTGCACAGTTACATAAAATTCATGTACACATTGCGCCAGAAGTACTCCTTTTTTTCCATCACAATTTCCTCCCGCAATACCCTTAGAAGAGAGGTCCGCCCAGACGGATCGCGACGGACTTGTTCTGGGTGTAGTTTGCGAGGGCGGCCTCGCCGAGCTCTCTGCCGATACCACTCTCCTTGTAACCTCCGAAGGGAACGGCGTGGTGCAGCATGTTGTAGCCTGGGAGCTGGGATTAGCATCATTCGAATACGTTTGGAGGAGCAAAAGAACTTACAGTTGACCCAGACGGTACCGGCCTTGAGCTTGTTACCGACGCGGAGGGCGGTGTTGAGGTCCTTGGTGTGGACGGCGGCGGCCAGGCCGTAGGTGGTGTCGTGGGCGAGCTTGAGGACCTCCTCCTCGTCCTTGAACTTGGCGATGGCGCAGACGGGGCCGAAGATCTCCTCCTGCATGATCTTCATGTCGGGGCGGACGTTGGAGAAGATGGTGGGCTGGATGAAGTAGCCCTTGTCGCCGTGCCTGGCACCACCGGTCTCGATGGTGGCACCCTCGTCGGTGCCGGCCTTGATGTAACCCATGATGCGGTCGAACTGCAGCTGAGAAACCTGGGGGCCCTGGAAGGTCTCGGGGTGGAACGGGTCGCCGACCTTGTTGGCCTGGGCGCGGGCCTTGAAGGCCTCGAGGAACTTGTCGTAGATGTCCTCCTGGACGAAGATACGGGTACCGGCGCAGCAGCACTGGCCGTGGTTGTAGTAGATACCGAAGTTGACCCAGGAGATGGCCTGCTCGATGTCGGCGTCGCTGAAGACGATGTTGGGGGACTTGCCACCGAGCTCGAGGGTGACCTTCTTGAGGTTGGAGGCGGCAGCGGCCTTCATGATCTGGCGACCGACGGGGGTGGAGCCGGTGAAGGCGATCTTGTCGACGTCCATGTGGGAGGAGAGGGCAGCACCGGCGACCTTGCCGAAACCGGAGATCAGGTTGAAGACACCGGCGGGGAAGCCGGCTTCCTTGACGAGGTTGGCGAAGACGAGCGCAGACAGGGGGGTCTGCTCGGCGGACTTCATGACGATGGTGTTACCGGTGGCCAGGGCGGGGGCGATCTTCCAGGCGAGCATGAGGAGGGGAAAGTTCCAGGGGATGATCTGACCGCAGACACCGATCTGTTGTGTTTGTTAGCTCTCTGCGAACAAAAAGCCGAATGCGCCGGACTGTGGCTGGCACGAAGACTCACGGGCTCGGAGCGAGTGTAGTGGAACATATCGGGGGCGACGTCAATGGTCTTGCCCTCGATCTTGTCGGCCCAACCGCCGTAGTACCTCAGGCAGCCAACGACGGAAGCAACATCGCCCTTGGCCATGGAGATGGACTTTCCGTTGTCGAGGGACTCGACAGCGGCGAGGAGCTCGCTGTTCTTCTCGGCGATTTCGGCGAGCTTGAGCAGGTAGATGGAGCGCTGGTTGGGGGTGACCTCCCTCCAGACACCCTCGAAGGCCTTGCGGGCAGCGGCGACGGCAATGTCGACATCCTTCTCGGTGGCCTCGTGGACGGAGCAGATGACCTCCTCGGTGGAGGGGTTGATGACCTCGAAGGTCTGCTTGTCAACGCCCTCAACCCACTCGTTATTGATGAACCTGGAGGTCAGAGAGTTAGCTGGAGCTCATCTTGTTTGCAGGAGTGAGAGGGATCGTCGCGTACAGTCCAGTGGGCTGGGTGTAGGTGCCCGTCACCGGGGTCTTGAGCTCGACGGAAAGACCCATTGTGATTGTGTTAAGAACAGACGAAACAAGATTGGTATTGGTATCACGAGAATGAAAGAAACAAGAAAAAACGGGTTTGAGCGCGGAGGAGGTTATGAGGAGTGAGAAGAGGGAAGATGCGGGAGCTCAGACCTGAAGACACCTGGGGAGGACAGGACTGTATATAAAGCGGGGTATGGGGGGGCGGACAGCACAGCTCGAGGAGGAGAGAAGGCCGAGTAAGTGACGCCAACCGGGGTTCAACCTCGCGAAGCCAGACATGAACGTCGGAGGCAAGGGCAGTGAGCGAGGGTGGATGGATCTTAGCGTGGGTAGCTCGGCGGGGAGGGGGGGAAGGAGGCACTGGGAGGGGGTGTACAGAATAGGTACCTAGGTACATATGCCAGGAGAGGCGGGGCAGTCTTTAGGTACCTGGATACCTGCCGTACTATGCAGTACTGCCAGTGCATGCTGGAGTACTGGTGTATGCAGTACCTACCTGGCCCCGAGACCTGGTCAGCGGATTCACAAATCAGCATCGAGACACCAAGAGCCGGAGCAACGCAAAGCAACAAGTCTCGTCGCGGGGTGGACTAGACTCGAGCTCTCCACGCCCGAGCCAGACGCGCATCTGCATACTGCGCAGGCACTTCGCACCTGTAGTGTGCCTGTACAGCCTTCGTAGCAGAGGTATGCAGAGACGAGACACAGACGGACACACAGCACAGACCTGAGAGGGCGACGGAGGGGCGAGAGGGGCAGAGCGGCAGGGCCTTGGAGACTCTGCTGCAAGGGAGGGCGCCGCTTCGGGCCAACGCCTGTTCCTCTCGGCCACCTCGAGACGAGTCCCCTACACCCAGCAACCAGCCGAACAGCCGTCCACTATTACTTCTCACCCTTCCTTTTTCTTTTCGGACTTGACTGACAGCGACGACTCTATCGGACAATAGGAACACCTCAGTGGATGATGCCTGTTGATTCGGCTCGAGTCTTGTCGACCCCCAAATGGTACGTACCGAGGTATCTGTAATAAGTACCGAGATACCTGTAATAAGCGAATCGACTTCTCCAACCTGCGCAGTCTCTGTAGGTAGTGCAGCCTCTCCCCCGTTCCCCCGTTCCCCGGATTCCTCAGTCGTGGAAACTAGAAACCATAATCGCATGATAGGAGCAAGGGAAGCGTGACAGAGTCAGACTGCATGTGTTGAGAGCTGCCTCACCTCCTTTGTTGTGCTGTGCCTCTCTTCAACCTTTTTGCCACATGTACTTCAGACACGAGGAAGGGACCCCTCTCCGCCTTCCCCTCTCCATTCACCCCGCATTTTCTCCATCACAGCTCGCCTTGGAAGCAGCCAATCACGAGCCGTACAATCCTGCTGCATCTTTTTGCAGTAGCCACACCCGCTTGGAAGCGGCTCATCTGGCACCCATTCCCTTCCTGCTAGGTCCAGTTGGTATGGAGGCATTGCATTGCATAGGTGGTCAACAAACACCTTGATGTACTACCTACCAGGAGCGGAGAAGATGCCGGTGTATGACAAATGCGCCGCTCATTTGCATCTGGGAGCTGTCATCGAGGAAGCAAACTGCTCCCCGCTTGATCGTGGCCACCGCACACCGAGGCCAGCGTGGAACAATGCCCGAGAGATGCATTATCGAAGCCAAATAAATGATAGTACACTGTATGCTCACTTACCCCAGAGAAATCAAAGGTTGGGATGGTGATCGGGCGGAAGGGCGGGAGGGTTCTACTGGAGAAACGGCAGCCCATCCGGTGAACTGCGACCGCGAGCAACTCAATCCTTCGAGTCAGAAAGGATCTGGACAATTACGTCTCCAGCACCTCGGCATATGGGATGAAAGATCCCCTCGAGCTAGGACCTGCAAAACCCGCCACCGGTGCAGAGCCCGTCCGGAGCCCCAGAACACGCAGCTCCAACCTCCAGGCCACGCCGCCAGTCCTCATCCACTCCTCCACCCCACCCCACCACGCTCACCCACCCTGACGACACGCGCTGGTAACTCAGGAGGGACTGACCGCACCGGTTGGCCGGCCGCCCTGTGACCGTCCTTCTCGGTCTCCCACCTTGAACGTTACTGTAAAGTCGGGTTTTGAGCATGCAATGACACCAGCCTGACCCACCAGCAGCTTAACCCCGTATGTGTACCATGCAGACGTAGGAGATAAGCATAAAAACGGAGAAAAGCATCGAAAAAGACGAGACGATAGAAGTCGCTCAGTCATTGTCGGTCAGGGCGAGGCTACGGTGCTTTATGCCACGAGAGCGAGGTCGAAGTCTCCGTCCAGGCTCAGCATCTCGGGTTGTCATTGCTGCCACCTTCCCGGGACGTTTTCTCGGTCTAAAACGCAGCGAGAGAGTCTTCTGCCTTCCTCCTCGAGGTTCCCCCGCACACCAGCTAGCACTCGAAACGGGAAAGAGGGGGGTGTGGCCCTAGCTTCGGGGGACGTCGGTATATCAATCTGCAAACGCCGTCGGCCATTAGCTCGCTCCTCTCCCATTCTCCCACCCAATTTCTCCCTCTCACTCAGACAAGCAGAGTCCTTCCGCCCCCCGAGGCCCCGATCCCGAAGACCCCTGCCTGCCCCCATCCTTTCCTCTTTCCTTGTCCCCGACATCATTCGACAGCAACGAACCCTCTTGGCCGAGAGGCCCTGGGGGATTCTGTGGGGTGCTTCTCGGTCTGATGGCAGCGGTTTCACGGCCACATGGAGGTGTCCTGTCTGTAGGTCGCCCTATGCTGGCACACCACAGACGCGCTGGCCGCCTGGCTGGACACAAATAGAACCCCCAGGCGTTGAAACTCTATTTGTCGTGTCGTGTCAAACCATTCGACTCGCAGATGGCTGTTGGGATACCAACCGCTATAATGGCGACGCTAACCGCCCGCTCCTGCGCCTTGGTCCCTCCGGTACCGCGGCCCCGGCCATGTTCCGACGGTCGCCTCTTTGGTTCCGACCTCCCCTCCCCGGTTCCGATTTGATAGCTTGACGTTGCTTGAATCCCGCCGCTGCTGATCCTTTCCGATCCCACGATAACGCCCACCGGATATCATTTCTCTTTTGTCGATTTTAAAGACGTTGACCCAATGAGGAATGCACAACCGAGGAGAGGGGAGCCAGAAGCCGAGTCAACCCATCCGCTCATCGGTGCGTATTATCGACGTTGGGGGCCGGCGGGTGTCCAATGGGCTCGCTCCGCGCTGAGAGCCAAGTTGTTGCCTCCTGTCCAATGGCCTGGTTGCGATCTTGGTCGGAATCGGTCACTTTGCACAAGATACTGTGGCGGCGAGCCACGTTCGGTCGATCCCCCGCACTGGCGTTGCGGCTTATTCGAACGCACCACTTCCCGTGAACGGTCCCGCTGGCGTGTTGCTGCGACCAAGCCTCGGACTGTGACTCTGGGTTCTTCGAGTCGAAACATTCGGGGTCCGTTCTAGGGCCGGGCCTCTTCCAGACGTTGCGCTTACCGGTGACCAAGGCGCCTAGTTAAATGTCAATTGCCATCGCCGCAAACGGAAGAAGTCGCTTTAGAGTAGAGAATGATTCGTGGTAGGCTTCTTGGCTGCAGATGCCAAACCCCAGTTGCCCAGGTCCTCAGGATGGTCCATGAAGACCTGGTCTCGGCTGTCGAAGAAGCTAGACGACACGAGGTCCTATCAGCCGGAGCACCTTCCGTCGGGCATGCTGACTGCCGCCTGGTCTTAAGAGAACCCAAGAGTGCAGTGTAGCATTTGCGGGATGACATGGGCCTCGACCTCGAAACGCACCTTAACGATGACCAGGGTCGGACGCAGCCCGGCGTTGGCATCATCATGTAAGACGGAACCGTCCCTTTGGGTTTCCTGCGACAATTGGCAACGAATCAAAGGGTCCGGAATGCTCACGCCACGGGCACCGGCAGAACGGGACTTCGCGTGCCCTGTCGTCGGGGCACCGGGCCAGGTCTCTTTTTGCTATGAACATCTCGCGCCATTCTGCAAGTACGCGGTTGCGGTGCGCATTGGCTGCTGGGACTGCATGCGACGACGGTAGCCAGATACTTCCGAAGAGCGCCATTGGCAGTTGCTTGATTATGCCTGGCTGGCCTCTTCGCTCATCCGCTCTTTGGGTGCTGCTCCTTGTGAGACGGCACTGACACTGCAAAGAGAGGGGTTCTTCGGATGCAATCTACACCAACGTCTTCACGTGAAAGACTGCTGTTCTTCATCATGATTCGAAGGAATTTGGTCTCATCTATACGGGTCTGGATTTCTTATTGCACGGCCTCGCAGCTGACAGACTGCAATGTTATGTGCTGGGCTTACACTGTGGGAGTGACCTGGTTAAGCTAGGCATCATGATCGAGCTCTCAGGTAGTAGTAGGAGCTAGCAATGATGTGTTTATGATGAGACTAGAAGTCTTCTGGGCTGCTGGGATGGTGCTCATGGTAGTCAAGCAAACAACATCCTACTTTTGCCATCCTCTGGCGCTCTCTCCTTGTGCCTTCAAGCACTGCTTGTCATTCTATGTGACAGGTGCAACGTACACACCAGTGTCACTGTACCGACACCTGGTGAATGCCCGTAGACAGGGTCTGGTACATCCTCATCTGGCGGCCTTGAGATGATAGATGCCAGTGTCTGAGAGCTGCCAAGCATGGTTATTCAGGGTCCTGGCGGTCTCGATTGGCAGAAACAGGTCCATCTTGATCCGTCCAATGAGCCAAGGGGAAACACGTATGTAGCGGGGATCTGCCATTCCCACGCAATTATCAAGAATGACGTCACAGTAGACGACTTCTCGTGGACGAGAAGATCAACCACAATGTCGAGGACAGGCAAAACGAGCTGAATGTTCTTCAGTGGAAAGGTAATGGAGGAAATGGGCGAAACGGCGTCCAATACCTCCCTAGACTGCATTGATAGAGTCGCATCAGACAAACGGACCAGCCCCCGCGGTCCAGGACTCGGAAAAACCCCTAAGAGGAGGGGCTGGGAGCTCGATTCGCCCGGGTGGTGAAAGCGGCGCCGACGGGCAGGGGATATCCATTTGGATAAGAGAAGGAAAAAAAAATTGCTGCGATAAGTGACAACGGTGGGACATGTGCACGGACCATACCCGCCTTTTGTTGAGACGCCACCAATCAAAGTGCAGTCCTCCAGACTTTTTTTTTGCAGAATTTGCCAGCATCTTGTGTATCGGGAGTGACATCTTCTTCGGGGCACATTTTGAGGGCATCGGTGATCGGAATTTCTCCCAAAAAGTTTTTCCGCCCTCCTGCAAGAACAGCATAGATCACGATCAACCACCCGATATCGAGCTGCACGGTCACCATTTTGCTCTGAAACGACGTCTCCTTGCTTCCAGATGCTCATGGAGAGCATTGAAGCAATTTCCGAGTCGGCCCAGCCCGCAAAGGCTGAGGCGCACTCGCCGACAGGTAAGTCTTGCCCGCCGGTCGTTCTCACCGGGACGACCAACCTCGTCACCTCTGCGCGCCCCCCCCCCCCCCTCCCCCTCCCCCGGAGGCCTCGATGGCGACTGGACAACGTTGGAAGTGCGTCGCGACAGCTGCTGATACTGGTTGCAGGACTCGAGATGAAGCAAGAGTCGCCCAGTCTGGCGACCGACCTGGGCGAGACCCCTCCGTTCCCGCTCAAGCGACCCCGCGATTCGAGCGCCGACGACCCAGAATCCGAATCCAAGAGGTTAAAAGTCGACGACGAACCGACCATCCCCGTCGAATTAGACATGGAAGCCCTCTTGGGCGGAGTCATGTTGGAAATGAACAAAGAGATTGAACAAGAGATCAAGAACCAAGGGCTCGACTCCGTCGCGGACATGAACATCGACTTGTCGGTAGACCCCCTCGACTCCGTGTCGCAAGAGCCGCCGTCATCCCACGAGTCGCATCCTGTTCTCCTTGCTGATCCGCTGTCTCTAATGAGGCGGACGACGACCTCCTGCTTGTCCAATTTTGTACGTGGCGGTCCTCGTTGGTCCTCGTTGCGCCGCTAACGTCTTTTTTTTTCTTCCGCCCCGCCAGGCCATGCAGCTGCTTGTCATCCTCTCGCAGCATGACTATCACGGCATCTACTTACAACTGCAAGAGAAGGAGTCCGAACTATCTAGATCCTTCGCCGCCGTCAAGGCCTTGTTTCAGCAGACGCGAGCCATCTACTCGACTACCGACCTCATCTTGGACCCCGCCACGCTAGACCTGACGGAGCCAGACCACCTCACCGATATCCAAGTCGCGAACTTGGCAAGCTTCTGCTGCGCGCTCTTCCCGTTCGACGGAAACCACGCCTCCACCTCGAAAGAGCTCCTGGCCCTGCAGGACCAGTTTTTCTCGGCGTTTTTACCCGGCGGCGAGGACGATACCGTGACGCACGATATATCAGAGCTATTCGTCGCAGTCAAGACGCACGTCGTCATCGACGCTGTAACAATGCCAGAACAGTCAGGTCCGGTCGACGAGCTGATCGCAGAGACCTTCTCGGTGGATTACGACGACAAGCTGCGTGCCAGACACGGAGGGACAGAGTTGACGGTAGACGAGCTGGCAATGATAGGCGACCTTCAAGAGCGGAAGGCGGCCCTGATCACCTACGCCTCGGGGGTTACAGGTACGGACATGGGCTCCTCCGGCTGTGCTGACGGGGAGATGCGTGCCGTGCTGCTCAAACTCGGGTATCCAGACGAGGAGCTGTTCCGCCTGCTGAACCTCTGCTTGAGGCGCAAACTGCAGTCGCTTGTCGGGCTTGCCACGAGGCACGCCATCGAGATACCGTCGATGCTGACGGACGGCCATCTGGGCAATATGGGCTCGCCGATGGAACACGATCTGGACCTGGCGCATCTGTTGGCGGTCACGGATGACCTCGCTTCCCAGTACCTTCCACCGCATACGGACGAGCCCATGGACGGCTTGCCCGCCGACCCGGCTCCTATCCCCACCACGGAGGGCAGCAGCGTACCGCCCCAAGAGTCTACCATGTCCGCGCCCGAAGCAGCTCCCGCTCCCGTGCCCGAAGCGGCTCCGGCCCCGGCTACCGCCCCCGTGCCTGAAACAGCTCCGGCTCCCGCTCCGGCTCCCGCTACTTCGCCCACTCTCAACCCTGCCCCGGCTTCTGCCTCTGCCGTTGCTCCAGCCTCTGCTCCAGCTGCAGCTCCAGCTCCAGCTTCAGCGCCTCCTGCGCCTGCAGAGCCTGCCCCTGCTCCCGCTGTTCCTGCTGCTGCTGCTGCTGCTCCTGCTGCTCCTGCTGCTCCTACACCGGCACCTGCGCCTGCTCCCGCTTCCGCTCCTGCTCCGGCTTCCTCACCGACGACGAACGGCACGACCAATGTCACGACCAATGGCACGACCAATGGCACGACCAATGGCACGACCAACGGCGCAACGAACGGCACGACGACTGACCAAGGCGATGTGCAAGACATCCTCGCTCTGGTCCAACAGAGCACCGAGGAGTACGTCCGGACGACTCTCAACAACCTCTCGCCCGCCCCGTACCAGCCGACCATCCCGACGCCGACGGGTGCGGCCCCGGCCACGCAGACAACATACCTTTCTCACCTACAACAGACCCAAGCCCAGTCGCCATACTATGGATACCCCACACAAGTCGAGCAGCCCCCCCAGCCGGCCGTCCACGAGAGCGCCGAGAAGCTGCCCCCAACTCAGACCCTGCCTAGTGCAGTATTATACGACAGAGCTAGACAAGCGGCGCTAAGCAAGAGCAATAATCAGCAGAGGAGAGAGGGTAACACCTCAACTAGACGTCCTTGGAGCCAGGAGGAGGAGAGGGCGCTCATGACCGGCCTGGACATGGTCCAAGGGCCTCATTGGAGTCAAATTCTGTCGCTCTTCGGTGCTGAGGGTACGCTTTCGAACATACTCAAAGACCGGACCCAGGTGCAGCTCAAAGACAAGGCCCGAAACCTGAAGCTCTTTTTCCTGAAGACAAACTCGGAGATGCCGTACTACCTGCAGGCCGTCACTGGCGAGCTGAAGACCCGAGCCCCTACGCAGGCAGCTCGCAAGGAGGCCGAGGAGAGGGCCCGCATGAACTCGGAGGAGGAGCAGGCACGCGTACAAGGCATCCTAAATCTCAACAACCTTCAACACACCCAGCACAGCCGGCCGAACGTGGCCCCCGCCAACACTGGCCACCCGGTCCTGCAGCCCGCCGCCCAGATCTCCCACCACAACCACATGGCGGCACAACACCCGGCGGCGCCAACGCACGGCGCCGTCAACGGGCAGCCCGCCGCCTCGGCCGACACCACGCCAACTCACCACCGCGTCCCGGCCTCGTCGCCGTACGCGGCAACCGCACAGCAGCTTTCCCAGACCCCGCACGCGCTCGCTCACACCCCAGCACACTCCCCGAGCCATCATCACATGCAGCATCAATCTCACCCCGGCACACCGCAGCCAAACCATCAGCAGCAACAGCAGCAGCAACAGCAGCAGCAGCAACAACAACAGCATCATCAGCAGCATCAGCAGCAGCAGCAGCAGCAACATCAACATCAACAACAGCAGCAGCAACAGCAGACGCCGCAGCCGCAACAGCAGCACCGAGAGCATGCTCAGCCGCCAGTCTCCCAACCGGCAGGAGCCGCGCCGCAGTACTCAACCGACGCCTCCGCGCCCGTGTATAGCAACGATGAGCTTAACGAGGCTGCTCTCTTGCGCAAGCTCGAGGCGTACAACGGCAGCGAGTCGTACAGCGGTAGTGCCAGTATATCTTAGGGAGATGACGAAATCTCCGCACTGTACCTCAACCAGCCTCACATTCTCGCCGACTACCGGACATATCCATCTCCCGGCTACCAGACAGGTCCCGACTACCAGGCATCTCACGACTACCAGACAGATCCCCGCTTTCAGGGATATCATACGAACTAAACAAGTCAGAGTCGCCAGCCTACGGCGGTCCAAGTCAAAGCTACATCTCGGTATGATGGCAAGTCGCCCCTTGATCACGAAGTCTTTTTCACCTCGAGGCCGGCAACGCGGTGCAGAAGATTATGGGGCTTCCCTCTTCTTTCTCCTTTTCAACTAAAAGCTACGATACCCGTTCTTTTTGGAAAACCACGGCGACGCCGTGGAGAACGTCAGCGTTTCAACGACTGGGCAGAGAAAGCCGGGTCGAGCGGGGAGAGCAAGTGTTCTTCATTATATGCTTTTTTATTAAACAGGGAGGGGTATCATCATGGTAGGTATCGTTTTTTATTATTCCTCTCTCTGCTCTCAATCCCAATTGGAGAAAGCGGGATGGATCATTTGTCGAGCGTGGGGGTGTTTCGAGAAGGAATTAAAAAAAGGAGTAGGGGGGAGGGAGGAGGCATGAGCTTTCCTGTCGTTTTTGGGGGCAGCGGCACCAAAAACAAGAGAGAGCCAGAACTCGATTTTCTTCATTTTTCTTTTTGCTCATGATACCACGAACGAACCACAGAGAGAAACGGGGCCGGAACTAAGAAGCCCTCTTTTTTTTTTTCTCTCTCTCGGTAGACATTCTTCAGAACTACTGCATAGCGATGGGATAGGGATATGAACGGAATAAATAAAGGCGTAAACTTATTGAAAAACGTTGGGGATTTCCGCGTATATACGTGCGTTGTGTGTTGGGGACGTGGCGGAAACACTGAGGGACTGATATCCTCGAGGTGAGAGGCCTTTCCTTGGTCCGGGTCCTTTTCTCTCTTATTTATAAACTAGCCTCAAGCGGTTCACTGTTGACCTCTTGCAGACAATCAGACATTTGGCATTGTGATCATGCTCGGATTCAGGCAAGTTGGTGCCTTTGGTGATGCAGCTTGTTGGTGCCGCGCGCCATGATTGATCATACAGGCGTATTGTGCACATTTTCCACCCCTCCAAGAGGCATGCCTCAAGGCTTCGGTGAACCAAGCCAGGCGTACCAATCCTTCTGTCTGCATGGTCCAACGGGCCATTGCCCCGTTTTGGATGTATCCCGACGCAAGGCGGCCAAGGCAACCAACCGTGGGTATGCGGGGTAGGCAGTAGGCAACAGACAGAGGGTAAGACAAAACTACTGACATCACGCCCTTGGCATTTATCCCTGCGCATTCATTACCTCAAAGCCTTTCGCTGTCTGTTCATCTTTTTCCCTCATCTCGGGTTTAGACCGACAGCACAAAAGCTGAATGTCTATGGTCTCACCGTTGAAAAGCCGCCATGAAACGTCTATCAAATGCATCTTTCTCTCTCGCAGGGAACGATGAGCCCCGCGAACTTTGCGGCGGATGTTCCCTGATCGATTTCGACCAGTTTCTAGCGCAGCCGCACCGAAGTCCTTCTGCGAAGGTCTCCATAAAGACGATTACAATATCTCTCTACGATGTGATGAAGCATAGAAAGAAGGTTAACTGCAAATTCTGCACCTTGCTTTTCGACGCCATTGTCAAACACGATCCTTTGCAGAATCCAATCATCAAAGACTACTTACCTCCCGAACTTGAAGGTCTAAACTTCAGAACGTGGGTCGACGAGATCAGCTCAACGTTTGCTCCACTCAGCAACGTCCTGCTGCGGAGACCTCATCCATTTGGCAGAAGCCGCGAGCGAATCGAGCTCGAGAAAAACGAGTCAGACACAAGCGCACCCGTCCTTGAAGTTCGAAACGAGGACAGAGAAGATGCTGAGGAGCTCGGAGTCGTTGCACTTGCCACCGGTGCTGGAGCGGCATCGAGAGGGCAGAACAATAATCAAAACGGGGTCCTGGCTGGCGTGGGCTCTGCAGGTATTATAAATGCCGCGATTCTTGCCGCAAGAACTCACAAGCTCCCGGTTGTTATTTCTGTATTGGTGCATAACCTTCAAGATGTTCACTCCGGCCTGCTCGAAGTCAAGATGTGGGGCTACGGAAACCGTGTACGGGCACCCCTATCGCTTCTTTGCTCCTTCAACCTCCGTGTCGTATCTGGTTATCAGGTCTCAGAGGACGGAATGGACCTTCATTATGGCCATATCATCGAGAAGGAACTCAAAGTCGCGACAACTTGCCGTCACTGGTTGGATCACTGTCGCAACCAGCATAAGAAGGCATGTCAAAACCCGGATTGGGCTGTCAATCTAACGCCGCCATCGAGGAAGAGTTTCCGACTCATCGAAATCACCAACGACAGATGGAGAGTCGTACATGCCAAAACAATGACTCCGACAGCGCCACTACCAGAGTATGCGGCTCTCTCCTATGTTTGGGGCAAGAACGCGAGGGACTTCCTGCAACTGCGAAGAGACACGCTGCCGCTGCTCATTGATGGATTTGCGATACCGGACGATTCCGCCCAAGAGACTGAGGTACCTCCGGAGGAAACGAATGGAATGGGGAACCAGCCACCAAAAACAATCCTAGACGCTATCAGGGTCACTAGAGATTTGGGCTTTCGATACTTATGGGTGGATAGCTTTTGCATCATGCAAGAGGATCAACAGATGCAAGAAAAAACATCACAGATCGAACAGATGGACCGTATCTACGGCCACGCATCTTTGGTCATCGTTGCGGCGTCCGGTGATAATGCCAATACTGGGCTAGCAGGCATTAGTGCGCCTCGGGAGGTAGACCAGGTGGCTTCTGAGATTCGACCAGGCATCAAAGTGCTACTACCAATTCAATACGAGGACTCGTATGGCACTTGGGATACGCGTGGCTGGACCTTTCAGGAGAAGCTACTCTCAAAACGTCGGCTTGTCTTCCACAAAGACTACGTCAGCTTTCACTGCAGACACTGTCTCTTTCGGGAAGATATGTCAGCTGGACATGCTGGTCTTGACCAAGGACCGCCTCCTCTTCCCAATCTTGGGGTTCCACCCAACAGTTCTGATCCTGCTATCCGGACCAACTGGGATGGAAGTTTCGCAC
Source organism: Colletotrichum musicola (assembly GCA_014235935.1). Lineage (NCBI taxonomy): Eukaryota > Fungi > Ascomycota > Sordariomycetes > Glomerellales > Glomerellaceae > Colletotrichum > Colletotrichum musicola. The sequence continues at coordinate 19,256 of WIGM01000062.1, read as the reverse complement.
TTCTACGACCACCATTCTTTGGTGAGTACGCGAAGCTGCTGGAGGAGTATAGCAGTCGAGAGATGACTGAGGCTGGTGACATACTCAATGGAATTTCCGGCCTTCTCTCAGTGCTGGAAGACATGAGGAGCCTCAGCATCCCTAATAGTTTCCCGAGCGGTGCGGAGCCCTCACAAGAGCGCAAGGCTTCCACTCTCTACGGACTCCCGGAAGAGTTCCTCGACCTTGCGTTACTTTGGCAGCCTCCAGCAAGTCGAGAATCGCGACTAACAAAAAGGCCAGGCGAGAAGTGGCCGAGCTGGTCCTGGGCAGGCTGGGAGGTCAAACCACCAACTGCTAGATCCACACAGGATCATGAGGCTCCCAGCCGTGTCCGCCCCGGAGTGCGATTCGAAGAGCCATTCTGGGTTTGCTCTAATGACGACAGGTCCTTGAAAAAGGTCCTCGCGACAGATGTCACTTGCGAACCGCCCGAAGAACGTCTCAGGCCGTTGGTGTTGTGGTATAAATGTTCAACTACCCCCTTGGATTCATATCTCGCAAACCATGGGCCTAGCAACATATCAGTGCGGCGACCGCCGCCGCCGCCACCGCCGCCGCGAGCTCAAGATACGACGTCGCCGCGACGAGCTCCGCCGCCTCCGCCCCCATCACCCTCAACTCGAGACCCAGCAAGGAGACCGGTACCACCGCCCCCTGTCCCTCATAGACAAGGGCCAGGGCCATTGTTCCCGACAACACATTACGACAGGCTGAACCTCATCCCTGTCAATGGGCATGGGTTGGGCATTGTATGTGGTTCGCTGAGGGGGCATAATGTGCTCAGAGAGTCCGCTGCTAGGTTTAGCGGGTCTTCAAATCCCAGCGAAGGTATTGACCCCAACACGCGTCTCGACGACCGCCATCTTGTCTGCCAAACACAAGTCGGGAGGTTTCGACTTCGTGAGAAGGAGGGACTCAGGACGGAGCCTCTCTGGAACGTTGTGAAGGAAGAAGTGATACACCGAACGACATGGCTCAAGAAAGAGACCAAGGAGAAGCTAGTGCTTTCCAAGGTGCTCGAAATTTTAGAAATGGAAATCCTCGACGACCAGAAGAAGGTTGTTGGTTATGTCATCCCAACCGAACAAACCGAACCCATTTTTCAACCTGGCCAATCAATAGAATACGACTTCATATTACTTTCTCAGTCGCAGTACTGGGGAAACGAGAAGAGAATCGATGTCGTGGGTTTCCCATTATTCAACGTGATGGTAGTGCAGTGGGATGAAAACAAGCAATTCGCTACAAGGCTTGGGCTCGGTAAGATTCATCAGACGGCTTGGGTGGAAGCTGATACTGAATCGAGATGGGTGATTCTCAGGTAATCTGTCTGACTGCGGAAAGCAACTTCAGGTAATTAGCATAGAGACAAGAGGAGGAAATCCGAGGTGAAGGTATGGAAGAAAGGTTGTGCTTTTGGTTCTCTTGGCTACTTAATCATACTCACAATTCTACTTCAGTTTATCAGTTTCACGTTGAAATAATCTGTGGGTGCATTCAGATCTCTTGGGATCTGCGAGAAGAATAGTAATCATGGATATCCTTCTCTTCCTTATGAGATCGACATTATGACCTCCCGGCAGCTGCGCCCGCGGTCGAGACTGAACACATGCGGACGAGAAAGCGCCTCCCAAAGAATGGGACAACAAGGATTTGGCCCCATCAATCCCAAAGGATCACTTCCTTCGAAGATGGAAGCTATCAACGTTACCATTCATGTTGGGTGTCGTGGCTCGGGACCGACCTCAGTTTCTCGCGTCTTCAATGTGGACCCAAGTCCACGATACAACCAAAAAGGAGGCAGAAACCTGCCCCACGAGCAAAAAGACATACAACACCAGGTATTCGCTGGTCGTCACCGACCCAACTACTAATCCGGCCCTCATTGGCTTATCTATGGGAGAGCGGACGGGATCCCGAGTTTTCCAATGGGTATGGTCGTATGTGGCAGTTTTTGAAGCGGGAGATGCTTATACTCGGGGCATGCAGGGGAGCGCCCACCACCACGCGCGGCGATGAGACTCACGAACTCAACAACTCAACACTGAGCGAAAAACTCAATTTCTCGTTATTAAATGAGTGACAATACCAGATTACAGAGCTTTCTCTCGGGTGCGTTCTGATCAAACCACTTTTCTTCTCCTGCAACTGCTCATATACTCGTCTCTCACATGTTCTCATCGATTCATGTATCCCCCTCTCCTTTGGGCGCTCGAAACTTCTCAGAGAGCATGACGCAACTAAACTAAAAGGTGTATATACCGCCGGAGGGCAAAGAAAAAAGAATCAAGGAAACTTCCCGGCGGCCAGCCAGCCTACCCAAACTTGTTCTGCAGGTATATCAAATCAAGTTAAGATCCGAATCAGACAACAAAATCCTTCTTTCATCTTCCATGGCCACAATGAAATTACAACCCTCTCAATATCGTCCTCCCATCCTCTCCAGATCCGACTCTTCAAGGACCGTGCTGCTCGTCCTCCCTCCCCCCTTCTGGTTCGAGCTGTTGCTCCGCCCGATCCCCGGGCCGCCGGCCCCGATGCTCCAGCTGCCCCAGCTGTCCCTCTCCTTGGACTCCCTCGCGTAGCTCTCGGTCAGCTCGCAAAAGTCCCGCGCCTCCTTCCCCAGCACGACGCCGCGCGCCGGGTTCCGCGGCGGGACGTACCCAGCCGCCAACGCGAGCGAGATGTTGTGCCCGTAGTCTGCGGACTGCTGCCGGAAGAGCGGCGCGGGGGTCATCGGACTGACAGGGCTCACGGGCGGTGCGGGTGGGAGCGCGCGGGTCGGTGGAGGGCCAGGGCAGACTAGGTCCGGGATGCGGAGCGGGGCGTCGTGCGGGCGGGTCGGCCGGTACGGCGAGGCCGGCGTGAGGTGGGGGAATCCGCTGGAGGCGTTGGAGACTGTTGTTGCTGTGCGGTAGCTCCCCGAGCTGCTCACACTCGCGGTCTTGAAAGCTTTCCTAGCGACGCCGCCACCAGCTGGGGGAGGGGGTGGTGGAGGTGGAGGAAGCGTTGGGGACCTTGGCGACCGGTCCTGTCTCGGGGCGAACCTGCTTCCTATCGGGACATTGATCGGAGAGTCTGGAAACCGGGCCGCACTGGAGATAGGCGAGGTGATCGGGGAGACTGCGAACGGGGCGCTCCCAATGGACGGGGCCGGGCTCAAGAGCGTGGAGAGGAGCCTGCGCTCCTTGAGACGCGGCGGCGGCGTCAGCGGGTTCTGTATTCCCTCGTGCGTCGAGGCGGCCGGTGATATCAGGGGCGTCGGGGAGCTGGTCGGCGGCAGCGGATGGTGCTTGATCTCGCTTTTGATGCTCTGCGTATATCCCCGACGAGAGCGCCGGCGGTAGAGGCAGATCACGACGGCCGCGATGGCGAGGAAGGCGATTGCAGACGTTATGCCTACTGCTATCTTCGCGGACCTCGGAAGACCGCCGCCGCTCGGCCGCTGTGCGTTGGACTGGGCTGAGCTGGAGGCGGCGGATGTCATCACGGCGGGGCGCGTGGACTTCGCCGAGGACGCTGAGGACGTGGCGGTCGGGGGAAAATCTGGCCAAGGAGGCTCCGCAGTCAACGTGGATGGGACGGTATCTGTGTACGGTCTCGGGTCCCCGACCATGAAGGACTGCTCGCACTTGTTCGAGAGGGTCCAGGCTGGGCAGGTGTATTCTGAAGGAGGCGGGCCTGGATCTGACACCGTCGCAGAGCCGATGCTGTTATAGTGTGAGCGATGGAGATCCTAGACCGCTTCGTTCAAGAGGCTGCCGACTCACTTTTGGCAAGTATTGATGATGAGATTGACGCCGGCTGGGAAAGTGTTAGAATAGCTGCTGAAGGGTTCGCCACTCCGGAACTCTTTCCACTCACGATCTTTCCCAATATCGGTCTTCCCGTCCAAGGACAGGCCGCACACCATCGTGTCGCAGCAGTACAGGTCCCATAGCTTCTCCTTCGCAGCGGGACTCTTGGAAAGAATCCCGCAGGCCTCCGCGAACTTGGCCTCGGTGTATCCCCCCAGCAGCCTATGGAGGAACCGGACCCGGCAGACTTCCATACACTTTGGCGGATCTGGAACATTGGACGCGGTCTTCCCCCACTCCGTCTCCCCGGTCATCACCGGGTAGCAACTATCCGGCTCCGTCTCCATGATTGGCAGCTTCCTTCGAGGCCCTATTCGATCTGTTTCCTTGGTGGCTGCGAGACAAGGAGGTTGCTGGGCTCGGTCTTTCCCTTCAGGTGGGTGTAACTACGAATATAGTGGAAGCTGAGTCACCGTGTACGCAGAGTGGCGATGGCTGTATAAACGAGTCCGGTCGAACCGAGAAGGATAGATCACCGGTATATACTTGGCAAGGAAGCAGTTGGCCAGGAAGTTGACAGAACTCAGGGGGGCGAGATCCACGGACTGGCCAGAGACATAAGCGGACGCCCTCATCGTTTCTATATACTGAATCTCGTAACTACACAGCAGTCGTCTCTCACACACACGGGAGGCTCGGTTGACACGAAGCAGAGACGCTGGTCCAGTCGGGGAGGGAGAACGGTGGCTACACCGCACTGTATCTGCCCGCTGCCGGTCGAAAAGTGGCCTCGTATGGGGGAGCCCGCGTTACACGACACGCAGAGGCTGGAAAAAAAGCAAAACTGCACGCACCCGAGTGGCCGTGAGGATCATGTACGAGGGGGGGCAGGCGACGCGGGATGCTGACGTAGGAAGCGAAGAAGATGGCGAGCCCGACGCAAATAGCAGCCATGTCGATGCCCGCCGGAGGGCTTGCAGAAATACAACAGCGGCACCGCCTCTCTGGGCTCGAGTCTCGGGGGGTTCAGGTTCAGGGTTCAGGGTCTGGTCGAGACACGATATGAGTTTATTCGCACACGTTTTCGACGATCATGGAACTCAATCACAGCCAAGAAGCATCTTTTCGATGGAGCGGAAAAGCCGAGTTCATCCAATTTTAATATCAGGACCAATCCTGACACGGCAATCCCCTCAGAATCTGCGTTTGGACCTGCGTTGTCAGGGCCTCGTCGTGTCACGAACGGCCGTACTTCGCACGAACTCAACAGGAAGCACCGCGCAGGGAGGGACAGCAGCGAGAAAGGGCCCGGCCACTCGGGGGGCCGTCGTCTTGTCTTCCCCGGGGCGCGACGAACCCCTTTGAAGAAAGTCTTGGCCCCGTCCATGTTGCCTCACTAAGCTTATATGGGAATTGTCTTCTCATCCGCCTTCTCCTGCCCTTTTTTCCTTCCCGCGCGCACGTAACTCGTGAGGTGCCACGAGAGGGTGACAGAGAGGGAGGGGCCGGGATCTTTTGCAGGTGGTTTGAAGAGAACACAGGCCAGAGGGTAGGTATCACGGAGCTTGGGGGGGCCCAATGGATTTCGGACGTAGGCGAAGGGCCACAGGCGCCCGTGGGACCGCCCGCGAGCGTTCTTCCATGTTGGGAGATAGCGTCGTGGCACGGCGGCCCATTCGGGTCGCGTCCTGCTTTCCAGGCTGGCCGGATCGGCTTTTGCGGTCGACCCGTCCGGCAGACGGGGTGGTGGGGGTAGACGACATGCAGGTCATGATGCGATGCGCGGCAGCTTGGCTAGGGCTACTCGCATGGAAGAGAGGAGGGATATAAGGCCGAGATGGAATCATTGAGACGACGCTCCACTCCACACAGTAGTGAAGGATTCTTGTCTTGCTCAAAGAAAGGGTTCATAACGTTCCATCTGTGAGGATCATTAATTTTCTAGAATCCTGGGCACTCGGTGGGAAAGTGTTGGCGTCCGGGTCTGGACAGCGCATCATGCACCCTCCCGCCCCGGGTTTGGCTTAACCGGCGTCATCTTCTCGGCGGCAGTCATCCACCATCGAAACACAGACTTCGGAGCCCTCATGGAAGCAAAAAGCTCGGAGAAGGGGTGGAGGGGACTGAGACTTGTCGACCTCGCAGATCCTTGAAGAGCTGAGTGGAGGGGGGCGAGAAGAGCTCTTCGCGACATAGGAACTCGCGCGGGAACGGATGCCCGGAAAGAAAGCCTGCCGTCCGCTCTAGGCTGCCACAAAACGGTGATGAGAGAAAGCTGTGCAACTCACGTGGCAAGGAAATTTCCCGCAAAACTTGTGCCTGGAGGTTTGATGTTCAACGCTGTCGCGCGTGGGTTTGGCAAGTTCTTGGAGTGGTGTGGCGTGTCAATGGCTGAGGATCGACGGCCGAGGGCTGCATGAGATCGGTGAGCCGTCCCCCATCTCCCTCGTGTGAGCTGGGGGGGGGACTGCTTTCAAAAGGGGGCCTCTATCCCCTTTTTCTTTCAGCCGTCTCTGGGCGACCACGAGGAGCGTCAACTGACGCTCCGGTTCAGGATCTCTCAGCCTCACTCCAAGGCCATAACGGACGTTGTAGATCCTTGAAGAGCCTCGATACGAGGCTCGTGGTTGAGATACTGGCCGGTTACGGGCCCACCTGACGGGCGCTTATGCAGGGGAAATGGCCTTGGCCTGGCGACCCCAAGCAATGCCGAATCTCGTAGCCAAGCTCCGAAGACGATCTTCAATTGACAAGGCGTTCAATAGTTCTGTTTTTAATTCCGGTTGAAGAAATGGGAGAAGTTGAGGAGAGACTGCGGCTGAGGTGAGATAACAAGCACTTTGGCAGATTGCCTAACCATGGAATCAGTTTCGAAGAGGTGGAAAGTGCGGTGTGGCCGAGGGCGTGGCCGAGTTCCAAAGAAACTTCCAGTCGGTACGGCGACACGTTGAGACCCAAAAATGTCTGAGCTTGTCAAAAGCCGTGTCGACGGCCAACATCTGCGAGGGGGGCCGAGCAGTAATGGAGGGGCAAGGCCCCCTCGTGAATGGGTGACGTGCTTGACTTACGACTTGTCTCCAATGTGGAATGTGAACACGGGCCCTGAAAACGCCAAGTTTGTGTGGTGTCTCTCGGAACGCTGTACCGATAATACCACCAGCCAAACGAGCCGAAGGGCGCGATTGGCCGGGCCGTGCAACAGCGTGGTCGCCATGCAGACAACAACTGCCGTTGAGAATGAACGTCGAGGCGGAGAGTACAAGAAATTGAGGAGAGACTACAGCTGAGGGGTCATAACGAGACTGAGTATTCAACTACAGCACATCTACCTAATCATTCGCTCCGGTTGACCATCGTCGTAAAGATCGCTCCACCACATGATGTCCCGAGGAGTCTCCTCGCTCAAGTTCGCAGCGGTAAAATGCTCCCTCTGAGGTGTCCTGATCCTGCGGTGGATCTCACCAGCCGTCTTCCACCCAAAGAAGCCAGCCATTTCCCAGTCGACGAGCCCGACGATCCTGTCGTCGTCGACTATGCAGTTAGAGTCGGTGAAGTCGTTGTGCATCAAGCCCGCGTCCGGGCCGCCATCATGCGAGAAGAGTATCTCCGCCTCTAAGGGGTTGATGTGGCCGTTGGTGGTGATGTTGGGGTCGTGGACGACGTGGCGGTGAGCCTGAGACTTGTCGGCAGGCTTTATCGCGCTTAGCCGTCGAAGCACCGCCCGCGCCTGTTGCTTGAAAGATGCCTTTTGAGGTGGTGATAGGTATGGCAACGCAACGTTCAAGCCGACGCCTGGGATTCTTTCCTGGATGAGAACCTGGCGACCTCCGATCTGGTGCGTTTGTGAGCAATGAGCGATAGACATGACGAGAGAACCGGCACAGGGCGCACATACCTTTCCATGGAAGTAAATCTCCGGTGCTCGAATGTTCAGCTCCTTGAGGGCGTCCTTGGCGAGTGAGATGGCGTTCACTTCGTTGGAATCCGCGTATGAATAGTCAATCTCCCCTGCTTCGTGCAAATGGCTGGACTTGACGATGATATTACCGAGTGCAAAGACATCGAGGCCACCCTCGTCGGCTGGGTAAATCCTGGCAGATTCATCGCAAAGACCGATTACCGACGTCCAGTACTGCAAAGAGGCTGGGTATTCGCAGTTGACGTGTTCAGGATTAATGCGAAACTCGCAGGTCTGGGAAAATATCTGCCGTAGCATGGCAGGTCGTCATAGCTGTCAGCGGCAGGTATGTCTTCCGGCCTGGACGCGTACGGATGTATTGTAACTGCCACTGCCTTGGAGGAGGAGCAAACTACGTCTCGGAAGGACACAACGACTTGCTTGTCTGTTGTTTTTGGTGTGCCTGGCAATGGCAACGAAGAGCGAGGCTTCACGCCACCCGGATGGACGCCTGCAGGCTGACTAATAAAGTACCAAGCATATGATGCCGCACGATACTCTGTTTGCCAGCAATGGATCAAGATCACTCGCGGAGTCCATACATGCCCTGGTTCCCCGGCACTGCCAAAACCCCAAGCTGATGGCCAATGAAATCCTTTCGAAGAGTCTATGAGTTTCCTAGACGTAACCGCACCTTCAGCCTGTTCTTACAAGATAAGATGCCATGCACGGATGGTACGAAGAAACTTGTCGTCAGAAGCAATGGGAGAGAATCGCTTGTACGGGACCGCCGTGAACCAGGGCCTGAGGTTCATCATAGTTGGCGATAGCACCGACACGTTATCTTTCCTCTACACAATATGCGAATTATCCCATCAGGCCAGCCCTGGAATGATATACGAGTCCATAAAAACGTGAACGCTGCCACCAAGAACGGTGGGGCGTCCTGAGTGCCGGGTTAAGTGGGAGCTGAAGCAGAGATGCGTGGCTTCCTCCCAGCAAACACCCTCAAAATTCGCAGGCGCCAACTCTGAAAATAGACTCTTCTTGCGAGGAACAGCCTCCGCGAAGAATGCTTGGCTTGGGAAGGGGGAAAAGGGGGATACGTTGAAAAGATCTTGGCCCTTCGCTGGATTTGCCGATCTTGTCCGGTCAGAGTCGGGCTGAAACTCGAGAACCTCAACCTCTGCTACCAGACAGCCAGATATGAAGGCTTTTCCAAAGGGATTACCACGATGCTGGGAAAAGCTTCGCCTTTTCTCTTGCGGGTCGATCCCCCGAGACATCTGCTGGAATGTCGCTGTAGCCGAGCTGAACCAAGCGAGTCCTGTCTGATCTGAGACTCCACGACTACCACTCCGATTCAGCCTGGCAGTCGCTGGGTGGGACTCAAGAAAACGTCCCTGCGATTGCCGCGTAGACGCGAGAAAATGTGACGGCTAGCTCTGTGGAATGTGCAGCTAGTCGCGATGGAGACTCAGAGCCTGTGGTTGTTTCTCCCCTTGCGCCGCCATGGCTTAAACTTTGGAATGGACCCAAGGGAGCTTTTTCGAAGCTATTCTGAGACCGGGAAGCCCTCTTCCCAAGCCGCCGGTTCAGCGTCCCTGCATTGTGCAAAATCAAGATCTTGACGAGATCTCATCGACTCTTCGGAGTTGCTTCTGATAACGGCCTTCTCCTTCCTTCGGGCCATTCGGGGCGCCCGGCTCAATTCCAGAGGGTTCGACCTCAGCCAGCCGGCGAAACTTGCGCCATAGATGTACACAAGTTGATATGCCGTTTGGAATCGTGATGTGCTTTCGTGCGAGACGTTCAGGACCGACGATCCTATAAACCAGTCGTCGTCCTCGGCTGTTCTCCCTGAGTTCTCACAGCAAGCATCCGACATCACAGCAAAGCCATCCAAACAACAGAACACTTTCACAAAATGAAGTTCTCTGTCCTTTTCAGCCTTGCATTGAGCCTGCCGTCGGTGGCGGCGGCGATCTGTAACAACAACTGCGGTCGTGCAGTCGCCGGCACCGCCCGGAATGACCCTCCCCTGGCTTCCAGGTCATCCATGTGCGCGGCTTTGGTCACCACTTACGTGACGCCTGGTAACGGGTGAGTGAGAGTAGATTCCGATGACGCAAGACAGAAGATCTAATCTCGTCCGCAGACTTCCGCCCATCGTGCCTCGTATGGTCCACGGCCCCCGCCAGAACGCCCCCGTGATCACGGCCACGAAGCCCGCGTACGCCAGCTCTTGCCCAGATGTCACCGCGTACTGGTCTGCCTGCCAGTGTTTCTCGGGCGTCGTGCCCACGACGATCACAGTGGCGGGTCCAACCTCGTCCCCGGCCGTGACCTCGACTACGACTCGCCGTTCGTCTTCCAGCTCTATGATGTCTACCAGCTCTACTGCAGCATCCAGCTCTTCGAGGGTATCCAGCTCTACTGTGGCATCCAGTTCAACAGCGGCACCCAGTTCGACTGCGGCGTCCAGCTCCACAGCGGCGTCCAGCTCTGCGGTGGCTTCCAGCTCTACCACCACAACCGAGGGTCCTGAGTCCACCACCACTTCTGCGGAGCCCAGTTCCACGGTCATTTCCGAGGAGCCCAGTTCTACCACCACTTCCGAAGAGCCCAGCTCAACGTCAACCGAGATTCCTGAGACAACCACCTCGGAGGAGTCCACTTCTACGACTGATGTTCCTGAGACAACCAGTTCTGAAGAGCCTAGCTTAACCTCAAGTGACGTTCCCGAGTCGACTACTTCGGAGGAATCTACTTCCACGACAGAGGCCCCAGAGACGACGACTTCTGAGGAGCCAACGTCTTCAACTGAGGAGCCGACGTCTTCGACTGAGGAGCCTACCACTTCGACTGAGGAGCCAACGTCTT
>WIGM01000061.1:27051-99987 GCA_014235935.1 Colletotrichum musicola | reverse complement strand
TGGATCAAGTCGAGGATATCGCAGAGCCGCGTCGGCCCCTGCGGCCCCGTCGAGCCTTTGCTTCCTGAGGTCGTCGACGGAGCCGTGGATGTTGTTGCCCAGATGGGCTCCGAGCCGTAAGCTGGCTTCCTTTCCGCCTATGTCTTGAACTCCTAGTGTTTGGGCTTGCTCTAACAAGTTCCCAGATACATCGAGGCCCTCAAGGAGAACCCCGACATCATCATCGGCGGAAGATCTTACGACCCGGCACCTTTTGCCGCCTTCTCTATCGCCCGCGGTGTCTTACCAGATGTCGCCTGGCACATGGGCAAGATCATGGAGTGTGGCGGCATCTGCGCCGTGCCGAAGGGCCGGTCGATGATTGCCACCATGAGAAGAGATTCCTTTGACCTCACCCCGCTGTCCCCCGCAGAACGTTGTACACCGCTGTCGGTTGCCGCCCACACCCTCTACGAGAAGACGAGGCCGGATCGTCTCCCCGGTCCTGGTGGCGTCCTCAACCTCGACGGGGCCAAGTACGAGCAGGTCACCCCCAAGACTTGCCGCGTCTCGGGCGCCAAGTTTGAGACAACTCCCTACCAGGTCAAGCTGGAAGGCGTGACTCACCTGGGCTACCGGACCATCTTCGTCGGCGGCATCCGTGACCCCATCCTCATCGGCCAGATCGATGACTTCCTGGAGCGCGTCCGCGTGTACTCGCAGAAGCTGTTCCCCGAGCTGGACAAGACCGAGCAGTGCCGCCTGATCTACCACGTTTACGGCAAGGACGGCGTCATGGGCCCCCTCGAACCGGTCCGGGCCAGCCCCCACGAGATCGCGGTGCTCGGCGAGGTCGTCGCACCCACGTCGGAATTGTCGCACACCATTGCCAACAACGTCCGCGCCTCGATCCTGCACTTCGCCTACCCGGACCAGGTGGCGACGACTGGGAACTTCGCCAGCCCCCTGTCGCCGCACGAGCAGGACGCCGGCGCCGTCTTCAAGTTCAGCCTCTACCACCTGGTGGACCTGGACGAGGGCGAAGAGGCGACCATCTTCCCGGTGCAGATCCAGGACATCGGATCCAGCTCCGCTTCACCAGAGCCGCTGACGCCATTCCCCAACGAGACCTTCGAGAAGATAGAGAACGGCGAGCTCACCCCGCTTACCTCCAAGACCGTCCCCGCCGGCGAGGCGCCCCTGAGCCAGATCGCGCGCATCGTCAGGTCCAAGAACTCGGGCCCGTTCGAGATGACGTTCGACGTTATGTTCGACAGCCCCGACGTATACCGGCGCGTGAAGGAGGCTGACGTCTTCACCAACGAGCGGATCAAAAGCCTCTACCGGGTCTCGGACGAGGACATCCTTACCAACATGTACTTCGAGCCCGCGTTAGCGTGGAAGTGTACCATCAAGCGGCCGTGGGCCCAGGGCAGTGTCGGCGAGCGTGATACCCTCGGCACCCAGCAGCACGCACCACTCCTCGGTATTCCGATCCCCGCGGCCAAGCCTGCGACCAACGGCCACACTTCTGCGGGTGTGGCGAATGGCTACGTGGCGCGGGACTCTTTCACGGCGCAAGACGTCCTCGAGGAGGTCTGGAAGGGCATGGGGCTTCCTGCGGAGTCTCTTGCCGCGACCAACCTCGAGAATGACGGTCGGCCGACGCTGCCCTCTTCCTATAAGATGGGCGTTCTCGCTCAAAGCTCCATTGCCCTTTCGGCGCTCGCCGCCGCACAGATCCACACCCTTCGCAGCGGTGGCTCCGTGCCGGCTGTCGATGTCCCGCTCGAGCACGCCACCGTGGAGTTCAAGTCGGAGCGTCTCTACGTCCTGGACGGCAAGCCGACGCCGTCACCCTGGGGCCCGATTGGCGGGCTGCATAAGACGTCGGACGGACACGTCCGCGTGCACGACTCGTTCCCAAACCATTCCAACGGTATCCTCGAGCTCGTCGGCCTGCCTGTCGGGTCGACCCGGCAGCAGCTGTCCGAGAAGATCGCCGCCTGGGCGAGCATCGACCTCGAGACCGCCGCAACAGTAGAGGGCAAGCTCGCGACATACGCCTTGCGAAACTACAGCCAGTGGGACGCCCTCCCGCAGTCCAAGGCCATCTCCGGCTTCCCCATCGGCATCTCCCAGCTGTCATCCGAGGGACCCAAGGGCCTGCCCGCCCGCATGGCCGCCCCGGGCTCCAAGTGCCTGCAGGGCCTGCGCGTCGTCGAGATGAGCCGCGTCATCGCCGCGCCGCTGTGCGGCAAGACGCTCGCGGCGCACGGCGCGGACGTCATCTGGGTGACCTCCCCGAGCCTCCCGGACCTCCCGACCATGGACCGCGACTTTGGCCGGGGCAAGCGCACCGTCCAGCTCGACATCCACAAGCCGGAAGACAAGGCGCGCCTCATCGAGCTGATCAAGACGGCGGATGTGTTCGTCCAGGGCTTCCGGCCGGGAAGCCTCGCCGGGCAGGGCCTCTCGCCCGAGGAGATTGTCAAGATCAACCCCTCCATTGTCATCGCCAACATGTCGGCGTTCGGGCCCGCCGGCCCTTGGTCCGGCCGCAGGGGCTACGACTCGCTCGTGCAGACGTGCTCTGGCATGAACGTCTCGGAGGCCGAACATGCGGGCAAGGGGGAGGCGGCGCGGCCCACGCCGTGCCAGGCGCTGGACCACGCGGGCGGGTACTGGCTCGCGACTGGCGTCGCTGCGGCGGTGTACAAGAAGGCGACGTTGGGCGGCGCGTGGAGAGTCGACGTGTCCCTCGCCGGCGTGATGAAGTACCTGCGCAGCCTGGGGCAGTACCCCGGGGCGACGGGGTTCGAGGCGAAAGATTACGAGAGGCCCGAGGACGTGCCGGAGGAGTACTACGAGACGCGCAAGACCGGTTTCGGGCCGATGAAGGCCATCCGTCACAGTGCCAGGGTCGAGGGCGTCAAGGTCGGGTGGGATGTGATGCCGAAGCCGCTCGGGTCGGATGCCCCCGAGTGGCTTTGAGGGTTCCCGTCTCTGTGTTTTTTTGGTCTTTTCTTCTTTTTTTCTCAATGATGACTTTACAGTTGGATGATCTACAACAAATTTGGTTGGATCATTATGCAGTGAAGGTTTTGTTTCTTTCCTACACGGTGTTTCCGGGTATAGCTAGGTAGGCTCCGGCCGTTGTGGGGTCCGATGAGGTCGGTGCTCCGGCTTGGGCTCCGGCTACTCTTCCAGAAACGTCCAGAGCATCAGCTGGTACCCGCGATGGTCAATCTATTGAACATGGTCCCCCGTCACGCTGTTACCTCACAACGATATCACTTGAATCCTCCGAATCAGACGTATCGTCTTGTTTCATTTGCTGTATTCCATACTCTCTCTATCTAGGTAATCTACGACTGCCCGCTCCTCCTCTGAACCAGACCATGGGCCAATCCTTTGACGGCGGCAGCGTCTGGTGCGTTGATGTCGGCATCGCCCACCACCGTCGCCCGGGATCCATCGTGAATTTCCTTGTCGAGATGACCCGCAGAGCTGTTCCCGGCCTCTTGCCCCTCATCCTCGACCTCGGACCTGTCGTCCTGGGCCACGCCAAGAAAGACAAACTTGTACGCGCACCGCAGCAGACAGTACAGCCAAAAGATGTTGAGTGCCTGCAGGGCAGCGAGAAGAGAAAAGGTGATGACGTTGGCCAGCGGGCCCTTGTACTGCTCGGCGGCCCAGTCGAGCACGTAGGGGCCGACGGTGCTGAACTCGCCGCCGGGCAGGGCCGAGTACAGGATGCGCAGGTTGATGTAGTGGCGCAGGTAGATCCACATGGCGATGCACAGGGCGAAGGACCAGCCCTGGGCGGGGCTGTCGAGGTAGTTGAGCGACTTGGAGACGGAGAGGAAGAAGTCGCTGACGTCGTGGGTGATGTAGACGGCGATGCCCATGTAGGCGAAGTGGAAGCGGTAGCTGAGGGCGACGAGGGCGACGGTGACGACGTGGTGGGCGATGAGCTGGTCAAAGTCCTTGCGGCGGGCCTCGAGGCCGAGGACCATGACGACGACCTGCTGCATCCAGAAGGCGGCCTGGAGCAGGTAGTACGACTTGAAGCCGGCCTCGTGGGTGTGGTGGGGGTAGCCCTCGTACATGCCGCGCGTGTTGAGGTACCAGACGGGGGTGCGGTGCATGAGGTACATGCCCCAGGGCGCGACGACGGCGATGTAGAGCGCCGTGTACGTGTTCTCGGCAAAGCGGGCGCGTTTGGCGCGCGACTGGATGCCGCACCTTCGGGCCAGGGGGCTCAGTATCTCGCGCATGCAGGCCTCGCGGGTGAAGGTGAGGAACACCGTGTAGAAGCAGACGTAGGCAATATCCCGAAGTCCCTTGCCATACTGTGGAGGCAGACCGAAGCCGTCGTTGTCGGTGAATTCGTTCCCCAGCTTGTAGGACAGGAAGATGAAGGGGTGGGCCGGGTTCGATTCGCTCGGGTTGGCGGCATAGACGAGAAGGAAAGCGAGGTTGATGGCCAGGGGGATGAGCCAGATGCGGCGGCGGAGCAGTGACGATGCCAGCGACGACGCCCTTCTTCGCTTCGAGAGGCCTCGGGCCTGGCGCCTGGCCGACGTTATCGTGGATGTCAGCTTGGCCCCATGGTTGGGGTCCAGGTCTCTTGTACCCATGTCGACAAGCCGACTGGTTTAACAGGTCTCGAGGGCGTGGATCGGCAGTTCGCACAGCTACCGGGGATGGATGAAGGACGTGACGCGACGTGGAGGTTCAAAGGGATGAAGCAAAGTTGAGGACTTGGAGGAGGAAGTTGGAACAAACAATCACAGCTGGCCGTCTAGTCTCAGTCTTAGTCATGCGGGTGTTCCCGAATCAAGGGTCCAACTCCTCCGCACCTTCCTCAAGATCAAATCACACTCATACGGCAGGTACCTATTACTCTACATTGTTACTTGGGTATTAACCTACCATGATGGGGGCCGAAGTTTAACAGCAGCACCAGATGTACATGTACTCGTCGTCACTCCCCTTGTCCTCGTTCTGGCTCAGAAGGAATATTTCCTATACAGACAGCGACCCCTGATCCGGGGCTGTAATGTACTTGTCTTGGATTGCCCTTTGAACCGGACAGAAGCTAAGCGTTGAAGTTGATATTAACCCTCCGAACGGGAGCCAGGACGCGGGACGGAAAAAAGGCTCGGCACAGGATCTCTTCCATCCGTGACTTGATTATCTCTCTCTTCCCAGCCGTCCATTTTTGTTGGGCCTGAAGTTTTATAGTTCAAAGTCGCATCAGTAACTGTTCGGATGACAGACATGACACCGATGACATGAGATGAAAGAGCATAGTTGCAAGACGCTGGTCCAAGGTTAAAATCATCGCTTTTCGCCTCTTGCCTCTATCACATATGTAGACAATAAAACTAGCTGAAATAATCGAGTGGTGGTATCTCCCCCTTGCTTGTCCTCCTCAGTCGATCTGCTTCTCGCACCCGATTCTGTTGAGCAGATCCTTGCGGTCGCTGTGGCTGTGGACCCTGACGCCCGTCACCCTAGTGCCCGCCGCGGCGTCCTTCTTGGCGTTGCGCCGCTCCCACGCCTTGAGGTCGATCGCCTCGACCCCCACCTCCTCCTCGACGGCCTCCACCTCCTCGTATTCGATCTCCTCCGACTCTTCCTCCTCCCCCCCGACCTCCACATCGCTTCTGACGTCCTCGGCCGGCGCGCCCTTGAGCACGCGCACCGTCACCCGGATGATGAAGAAGGACCACGCGCAGATGACCACCTCAAGGGCCAGGAGGAACAGAAGGAACCCCTTTAGAACGCCGTCCGTGAAGCACACCGTCCCCGCGGGGTCCACGAACGGCTCCAGGAGGTGCGACCATCCTTCCTCCGGGGCCGGGAACGGCCCCTCCATCTCGCCGGGCGCGCCCCGGAAGCACGGCATGTCCAGCGCTTTCGGCAGGTCGTGGTAGACGCTCCAGCACGTCATGAGATAGAAGACGTGGCGCGTCCAGACCCAGACGAGCAGGAAGACGCCAAACACCACGTCGCAGAGCGTCGTGAACCCGACGTACTTGAGGCATTTCGCCAGCTACTCCAAAGTCAGCGGGATCCGTCCGAGGCTCGTTGTACTCCCTGAACCAAGGTACTCACGGGGAAGATCAGCTCAATGACGTCCATCAGCACCAGGATGAGGTGCCCGACCCGCGTCTGGTGGTAGGCGTAGGAGGCGGCGATGAGCGAGATGGTGATGGCGTGGTGGACCAGCATCTCCAGGTAGTCCTTGCGCTGGGCCTCGATGTTGACCGAGATGACCTGCTGGACCCAGTACGCCCACTGCGCCAGCATGTAGCCCTTCATGAGCCCGCCGAGCTCCCTCTGGGGCCAATCCGACCACAGCTCCTTCATGTTGAGGTAGTAAGGCGACTTGCAGTAGAGGTACTAAAAGAAAAGGCCCATGAAGAGCAGCCGGTCAGCTTCTTCTGTCTTTGTTGGCCGGGGAGTGGTGGTGAATCGGTACCATTCCAAAAGGCCAGAAGACCGTGTAGTACGCCAGCATCCAACCCTGCTCGGCGAACCTCGTCGCATCCTTCTGCTTCTTGATGCCCCAGTGCCTGCCGAGGGGCGAAAGGACGTGACGCATCAGGGCGGCGCGGGTTCCGATGCACGCCACGACGCATAGCGCGACGAAGCAGAGGTCATCGTGGCCGGCGCCATATTTGCCGGTGTTGGGGTTGTAGTACGAGAGCTCCAGGAACTTCGACGTCAAGGGGCGGGCCGCGGGAAGGTAGAGATGCGCGAGGAGAAGAGGGGCAATGATGTGGAATGCGATGCCTGTTCGTTCATAATGCGCATGTCAGCATTGGTGGCACCGGATTTGCGGGAGAGAGAAAGCGGGAACCATCGGCAGTTGGGGGGAGAGATGGATGGTCAGCACCTTTTTTTCACATACCGGCCTGGTTGTCAAACAGCCACTGGGAGACCTTCTCCCGTCTCCCCATTCGGTCTCTCCTATTCGTCTTTCTCGGCTTCAAGTTGTCCGTCTGGTGCGCTCGCAGGTCGACTGACGCATGGTCCAGTCGCGGCATGTCGGCGGCGTTCGAGCGGCCCATATTCCGTTCTGTCCGTTCCGTTTCGTTTCGTTCGTTCGTGTCCAAAAAAGGTCGCAGCAGGTGTTAAGAGAGTTCCACGGCGGCGAGTGACCGGGGGAGAGAAGACATTCGTGTGTGCCAGACAAAATTTGCGTGGCCACGCAACAGGCTCAGATTGTTGAGGAAAGGGCCAGCCATCGATGTCGCTTAAATTGAGATGTGCAGTGCGTGGCAGAGCAGCGAAGCAATGTGCTCTAGCTCTGTCCCTGTGCCACGGGATAAAGTACCTGCCCGCCCATCTACGGATACCTATCGCAAGGTATCTATAGGTTGGTTCCTCCAATCCCAGGGAGGGCCCCCGCTGAAGCTCCAATGGGGAGCTCAGGGAGCACGGCACAGCTGAGCATCTGCCCATTGGAATTTAGGACCCCTTTCTCGTCCCTCCAGCGGTGAGACTGATCTGCGCACAGGGGTTCCAATGCCACTCGTCCTCTCAGGAGACCTGTACTTACACCGCATCAACCTCGACCTGCATTCCCGTCAAGGTGCTGCCACCAGCATGCCATCCCGTCTCTTTGAAGGACGCTGTATCAGTTGGTGACCAAATAAGTCTGATGATGCCACATCACGAAGCATGGGCGCCCGTAGGGATGGGAAGGAAGGCAGGCCTGCATGTCTCAGGGGTCCTGCAGGGATCATGCCACCCCGCAGCAAATGTTAGACCAAGGTACCTAGGTACCTTTACATTGATTAGGTAATGGTTCTTGACGACTACATCTCTGCAGGATAACGGACGATAGCGACAATGATGGACGACAACGACGACAACGACGACGATGACGGACAATGGCGATAATTACAGATAATAACGATAATGATGGACGATAATAGCAATGACAGACAACAGCAAGAGTGACAGACAGCAGCAAGAGTGACAGACAGCAGCAAGAGTAACAGATAGCTGCCACAACAAATCGTGCTTATAATAACACCAAGTAATCGTAAGCTGGGATAGTTATAGAGGATTTGAGATACCTAATAACTATAGGAATGTGGAATAAAAGACCCCTCCCTGATTGGCGTTTCTTCTTGTCACAATAGTCTCACCTGTCTGTACAATAGAAGCCAGCGTCCAGAAATATTGGTATGTACAACAGACATAGTATCCGTCCCTAGAGCACGCAGGAAACTGAAACGAATTCGTACGACTCTGTCTCTACTATCCCTCCGTCGTCTCGAATCTCATCGCCAGTAATCCGAGTCCCCATCCGACGTAGAATTGCCCCTTCGCCGAATCCTGATCGACCATGGAAAACGCCACCTCCTGCGACCCCTATTCCTCCTGCTACTCACCCGCGTGGCGTCAGAAGTAATCCACGTATCGGAAGACCAGTCGTCTTTATCGTCATCGTCATCCTCAACCACACGCTGCGTCGGCCGGGACAAAAGCCGCGCGACCGTTCCCCTGCCGGCAATGAAGAAGCAGAACGCAGCAACAACCGCCGTCAGCGGCCCCGCGACCGTCCAGAAGCGCGCCTGCACCTCGCCCCACTCCATCCCGAGCCCGTCCGTCCCGCCGCTCATGCTCAGGTACGACGCGACGAAGCTGAGGGGCAGGAACGTCACCGTCACGACCGTGAAAACGAACACGGCGCGCCCCTGATCGTCCGCCATGATCTCCGTCAGCTCGCTCACGAGGCCCTTCAGCTGCACGCAGAGCTCGAGCACCCCGTCGAGGCCCTCGTCCTCCTTCCTCGCGGCCTTGCCCAGTTCCGAGAGGAGGTCGCTCTCGATCCAGAAGAGCGCGTGCCTGTCCAGCGCCTTTGCCAGCGACGGGTGGAGCGTCTCTGGCAGTGCTAGGGCGTTGACGCTGTCGATGCAGTCCTTCTGGAGCTCGACGGCGTCCTTGAGCAGGTTCAGCTCGCTGGTTAGTGCTCCGATCCGAGGGATTTGTCGTTTGCTCGGCTTGCGCTGGACGTCGGTCCCCTTGAATTTTGAAGAAAGCGTCAGTCTCATCTGCATCTTTATCCTCTGAACAGTATACCTTCCCAAAGTAGTACTCACAAGATCTCTCGCATATGCCGTGTACAACTCTGACGGCTTCTTCCTGTTGTGGACAGCCTTTTGCAGCAGGTTGAGCATGATCTGAAGAGACAAATAGTTGAGCCCGACCGACGTGGCGAAGTGCTCCGCATCGTTCTCCTTGGCCGAGCCGGTCGGCGACACGAGCGTCCGCTCCGCCTTGCGAATCAGGTCCCCCGCCAGCTCCCCGAGCCTGTCCATCGCCGCCCTGTGCGACCGCGCCCTCTGCGACGTCAGGCTCTGCGCGTTGTGGTCAAAGTCGCGGTAAAACCACCGCAGCTCGTGGAGCGCCGCGGGAAGCGCGCACACCAGCACGACGATGAGCTTGAAGGCCTCGACGAGGTAGTACGGGATGCCCCGCTCCGAGCCGCGGAAGCTCTCGCCGTCCATCACCCCGCTCTGTATCGCGGCGAGCTTCCGGAGCGCGGACGCCAGCACGTTCCGGCTGGCGGCGAGGAGCTCGCTGGCCTCTTCGTCGAGCCGCTCGGCGAGGGCGGCTGGGAGCGGGACGAGGTAGTCGCGCAACACTCTGTCGGTCTTGGACCTTGTCAGGTGCATTTTGCGGAGGTGAGAGACTCCCTTTTCGGGGCTGGCGTAGATCGTGCCCCTTTCGCAGTCGGGGCATTGTGCCTGGCTGTTGTCTTGGCTCAATACGAATCGCACGTCCGCTTGCTTGATCAAGTCTCTGGAGACGACCCATCTTTGCTTCAGCTCGTCTTCCGAGGAGACGAAGCGGTGCAGCTTCGTAGTGTCGTCGGGCTGCCGGAGCAGCCGGCTCGAGTTTGGATCCTGGAGTAGTTTTAGCCTGAGCTGTTCTTCCAAACTAAGGGGAGAGATCACCGAAAGCCCATCTGGAGAACCCACCGCCAAGACTTTGGAAAGCGAGCCGAAATACTTCAGCGTAAGGGATGACTTGAACTCGGACAGGACGAACGCCTCGAGAGCTGGGACCGCGACGTTGTACAGGTCCTCTGCGAGCGCATTCAACTTGGCGCGTGGCGTGCCGGCCAGGTCGATGCCGTCTTTCGACTGCGACCGCCGGACGTAACTGAAGTCCCCGAAGCTCTGCTGCGTGGCCTCCTCGTAGACGTTGCCCCCGAAAGCCTCGTAGGCCTTCCCGATCGCGAGGTTGGTCTTCGAGCGATCGTACCTGTAGCGCTGCAGCAGGTCCTCCTCAGCCTTGTCCAGCATCTTTCTGAATCTGTCTGCGGGGTCTGACGCGGCGCCCGTCTCGGCCTTTGACGGCTTCCAGTCAAAGAAGGGGGGTACCCTGTTATTTAACAGTGGAACGTCGTGCGGCACATCTGCAACCGGCTCAATTAGTCGTGGTTTCGGGGTGATGGACAACCTCAAGAAACCCACTGGAAGCGACGACTTCAACCGAGGTGAAGTCTACAAACTTTTGTCTAGGCTGATTCGAGCGGAGCCCGCCTCTTTGAATCACGCCGCCATCTTCCGGCATAGGGCCAACCTCGCCAGCTTTGGGGCTTTCTGCGTTGGCGTCAAGCTCCAAGGATATCCCTGAACTCGCCTTTCCCTCTTACGTGCCGAATGGCTTGGTCGATTTAACGCTCTTCATACTCTTCTCGCTGGCCATGCTTGCCACGCTGACCCGGTCGTCCGACTCGTCGCCCGAGTAGACGCTGATGGACACTTTGATGGTGGGAGTCTCCTCGAGCTTGAGCAAACTGGACCATCTCGAAGGGTTGAGCACCTCGTCATCGGGCAGAGAAAAGGTCAGGTCGCATTGACTCATGTCCTGTTCCCCGTTCATTTTGTCTCTGACGGAGGTTTCGAGCTCCTTTTTGACAGATGTGAGTGGACCCAATAGCTCAAGGTCGTGATCAGGGATGGAATCGTAGGGCCCGAACTGACGTAGAAGCTTCTGCACTTGTCTGCGGGGAGATAGAAGAGGCGACGGTCTTCGTCCATGACCCGAATGACGCGGTCTTCCCTCCCGTTGCTTGTTTCCAGGTCCCTTATGGTGATCGTGTCTCCCTCCAGGTCTTCTCTAGCGACCGTGCCTTAGGTTAGGAGACCTGAAGTCTGCTGTTAGCTGTTTTGCTCTTCAGGTCTTGGGTAAACTCGGGAAAGCGCTTACTAGATGCGCTGAGGAGGATCCAGGCCTGGCCGATCCAAAGAACCTGACCCGTGCTCCGGCCCTCGTTCTGGCGAAAGTGCTGCCTCTTGTCCTGTTCCACAGAGCCGAGCCGGCCTAAAGCCTCGTGAAGCCGACGGGGCAGGCAGTTCTCGCTCGCTTGGTAATTTGCCAGAGTGCTCTTGAAGGAGTCTGCGTACAGATAAGGCACGGAGACGAACGTGACCGATGCGGGCGCCTCTTCGCCCGGCCTCGTGTCGCACCTCAATACCGTCCCGGGCTTGACGAACCACTCATCATCCAGCATCTTCTTCCTGATGGAAACGAACAGTTGATCTACAGCGCTCCGCGTCGCGTTATCGGCCCCGAAATCGTATCTCGACATGTCCTGGGCCGGGGTCAGCTTCCAACCATACGTCATGCTCGTCCAGCACCCACCTCAAACTCTTGTAGATTCATGACAGGTCTTGTCACGTGTCTATATCGCGCTTCTAGTCAGCCTCGAGTAATTTCGAGAAACCCGCTGATTGCAAGCTCACCTCCACGTCATTGTGCCGTCGCCTGTTTGGCTTTGTTCTTTGCTCGGCGGGCCACGGTTTGGACGCTGTTTTACAAGTTCCAGAGTAGTGAACGCCATCTTCTCAAAGCCGGCTCGGTGGATCTGGGCCGCGCTCAGCTCTAATATCTCTGGAGGAGTGCTGACCGTCTTCGAGTTGCTTGCGTTCAGGGCCATTGTAGGGCGCCGGAGGGGCCGGCTCGAAACCGCGCACGTAACGACCAGCCTTCTCTGCGAGATCAAGCGCCGGGCGTCTCCCTCGGTCATCGTTCGGATGCTTGCTGCCGCGGACGATCCAAATGATGAACTCGAAGATGATGACGACGACGAGCTCGATGACGGGACCGAGCGGCTTTTGGCGTGCTTCTTCTTGGGGCGCAGGTTGAAGGACCGGTCGCCGATGTTCCGCGGTGCGGACGGATTGATGACCTTCTCGTTCGCGAGGTTCCATCGACGAGCGCTCCTCTCGCCCATGCTTATCTCCGGTATGACATGACGGCCTGTCGGCGCCTCGTAGTCTGAACGCGCGGCCACGGAGCCGCGCTTCTTCTTAGACTCGAGGACCCATTGAATAAAAGGGTCCTGTCCCTGCCTCGTGCCTTTCCTTTTCACACAGCGAGGGGGCTTCAAGTTGACGGGTTCTTCGGCCCGCGTCGGCGGCGGCGGCTCATCCATGAATATCGGGGCGGATGTCGTCTGGGGCCCGTTGGCGGGGACATTAGTCCGGCTCGACGGCGGCCAGTTAGCCGGTCCCGGTGGTGGAGGCGGAGGTGCTTCCGATTGCGGCGGACGTGTTCCCGGCGGTGGCACTCTTGGCGGAGGTCGAGGCATTCCTGGCGGAGGTCCCGGGGGCGGGGGCGGCCATGGTGGTGGCTGCGGAGGAGCTTCCACCGGCCACATTTTCATCTCGACATTCCAGTCCGGCCGGACGAAGTAGGTCCATAATTGAGGCAGTATAATCTCGCCCTCTGGGCCGATGAGATCGTAGTGACCCTCCTCGACATGCGGCCCGAGAACGTCGATGTGAAGGAACGCCTGCTTGATCAAGTCCTCCATGCCCTGTTTCGCATGAGGCTTAGTATTCAAAGCCCAGAGAGAAACTGGGTGATTTAGATTGGGAACTGATTGAAGCTAACTTACGGACCATGTTTTGACTATTTCGAAAGGGAACCTGAACTTCCTGCCAATTGCGTCTTTGAACCGGATGGTCTCCATTTTCTCCTTCTTTGCACCGCCATCATCGTTAGCATCGTCTGATGGCATCCTACCTAGGACATCAGTCGATAGTTGTAGTCTGTCTTTCTCTAATGGAAGTAATCTTCAATCGGTGGTTGATCGCGCTCTCGAACTCCGTAGCCGTAGGCGTCTCGTTTGACCGTGGGTGCCATTCGTTCACGACGATGCGCAAAATCGCTTTAGCGGTAGACCAGAGGTATTTATGAACACCCATTCTTTTGCAGCCTGATCGGGGGCGTAGAGAAGCGAATAGCCGAGGGGCTTTCCCAAATAAGTCAAGAGCTGCTAATTATCGACAGGGACTTGTCCAATCCGCGAACGAGAGTCCATTGAGCTGAGTCCCAGGGTCATAGGGCCGTAGTAGATAACCTAGCCATGTTTGATGCAAGTGCTGCAAATATTGCGTGGTTATTGGTTTGCCGCATGCACGTACATGAGTACATGCCCGAACAGCCGATGGTCGTTTCTGACCAAGAGAAAATGGCGAAACCCTGCGGTCGGCCTCCCTCTCTTAAACGTGATACACAGATAATTCAAATTACTATGCCAAGCATCCCTGGCTTGCTTCGTCTCTGTCGTTCTTCTTCGTCTCTGTTATGTTTCCTCCTTGCTGTCCTTACTTAGTAGAAGCCACGATCTTGAAGCCACCTACTAATTCAGGTGCCTGAGCTCCATTTCTGAGTTTGAGGTATATATATGTCGTTTCTTCCCGACTCAAAGCACAGCAGACACCTGATGTAGGAGATGCTACTGACCGTATACCTTTAGCAGCCTATTTATCTAGAAGGCCTGTTCCTGTGCGTCTTCTCTCCCTGCTGCTTAACTTAACGAGTACAACAAATCCACCGGCGACCATCGATCATCTGAAAGATCGCCAGACTTATCACTCTCTTGCCATTACAAGTCATTAGCCGCGATCGTATGTGCTTCTTACCTCCCTCCGCATCGACTACGTTGTGGTACGCACTGCTTCACGTCCAATTCCATTCACGAAACATAGCCCTTGTATCTCATTTCTCCTAACACTCAAAAGAAGAACTTAATAATGGAATTGAAGAACTGAATACTTTCTCCGTAAGAACACCTACCTACCCCATGCCTCTGTCGACCAGAAGATTTGCTGATTCATCTGCCATCTAGCCGACGCCCTGAATGCGGTCTGTCGCCTGTAAACCAATCTTATTCTGATAAGAACAACGAGGCCACCTTTGTATCACGTAGAAGCTGTCTTTCGCCCCAAGATTTCAATACCTCTTTTCCAAACCAAAACAAAAACTCAACCCGAGTCACCTTGCATCCACTTCGCAAGTTTCTTGTACAAACACTTACTGCATTCATTAAGTAATGCTTGAATTCATCACATGACTTTCCACACCTTACGAGTAAAGAAGTGTCGTGATAGCTAAAGCTATTTGTGGCTGTGTAGGTAAGGACAGCTTACCTTCTACCCTGATGCGATTGGAATTGACAGTTGCTGGGTCTATTGGTTATGCTTCTTCTCGGGGATGGACGAGAGTGACGGACAATAGGAACAGTAAGAACAGTAGGTAGAGACAATATGTCAGGCTGGGGTCCGCGCAGAGTGAAGGAGTCGGCGGTACCCTAGGTAGGGGGTGGTTGTGACTGTCATTCGAACCTAGCCTTCTAGAATTCTAGCAGGCTGGCCTTAAATCTGCCTAAGGATCAACCTTTTTCCGTGACGGCGCTCCGCCCATGGTGCCACTCCGGTGCCGCCCCGGTGCCCCTCCGATGCACCTGACACAATAGAAACAACAGTGGCGGCAGAGAAACGATACTTTCACTAAAGTGAAAATTTGAGTGAATGTATAAATAGGGAGTGTGATATGACCGTCCCGAAAAGTGGAAAAGACTGCAGGCCCATTTGTTGACGATGTATGTCTTTGCCAGAGGGGCTGAAGCCGCTTCGGATATATCGACCAATTATCAGGCAATCTACTGTGATAAGGGAAAGAGAATTCTAATTAGCATGATAATATATGCTACGGATTTGTAGGTATTTCAGAGACGCAGGGCCTCAAAATCAAATGTGGAACTTGGTCCGTCACGTCTCTTCTGCGTCACGGGTAGTTTCGACACAAGTTTGGGGCGAAATGATTTAGATTTCACCTATTTTCGATAACTATACGTAGATCTACTGAGAAGATATCCCGCAACCTCCTCCTACATGGCTCCCCCTCCCACAAAAGATTTGTCACCAACGGCCATTGGGGTCGATACCCTTAACATTGGCCGAAAAGGGGGGCTGCGACTGTTATAGCGACGACGTCAGCTCCTCTTCAATCACCAGAGCAGAGAGTCTCAAGAGCAGGTTGAGAGAGACTACACTTACGGGAAACTCTGCGGCGCAGACATTTAGCACCTCACGTTGGTGGGCTGGCCGTAGCAGCCCCTGGCGCTGCAGACGTAGATCTGGCAGTAGCCGCCGGAGCAGTAGCCGGTGGAGCCGCAGGTGGCGCGTTCGGCCAGAGGGGCGACGGCGTCCTCGGCGCGCTCGACCAGTGGGAGGGGGACACCGGCATCGGCGGCCGGGGCGGCGGCGGCGAAGCCGACGGCGAGGATGAGGGTGGCGACGGAGAACTTCATGTTGGGCAGGTTGACTGGCTTGGGGTTTGAAAGGTTGATTCTGGCTGGGAATAGGCTTTGGTGAGGCTGGATGGGTTGCTGGATACAGAAGTGAAACAGGAACCTGTATCGAGGGCTTTTCGTTCCTTTTATACTCGAATGGCTTGGGGGGAACAGAGTCTTGCCTTCCTTATCTTGTTCGGATTCAGACGGCGGAGGTGTGTTCCGAATCTCCTCACTTCGTACGTGACTCGTTGTTGTAGCTGAATCAACACCAATGAGAAGTATCACGCCCGCAGCGCTGCGTAGTTTTAGCTGTGACTGCTAGTAGACTCAATCCTCAGTCGGTTCGCGTAGACTGTCGTCCCAATGAGGAAGCTCCTTCTGGGCTCTAAAGGTATGTCCATGTCTGTTCAGTGGCACTGAGAGCCTTTTTTGGCCGATGGCAACATCAAGATAGCCAGTGACAACGTCGGAACCCCGCGAAATCCACATGCAGATCGCCGCCGCGGGCTATCTGCTTCATAGCCGCTCTGGAGGAGTCGGGTGCGCGCGTAACTATGCCTGGCCCAAGGCCCCTAGATCGGGTCCACGGGAAGCTGCTCGAAGGCATCCGCCTTGGCAAGAAGATAGATCTAGACGTTCTTGTATTCTATAATGACCAAAGTGCTTCCTTCGAGGGGTTGTTCGGCTGCTGATCCGACAGGAATGGAAGATCCTACTGGCGCAGTCTTTAACGGAGTCCCTACCCATCGAAAGACGGCTGTTGCTAATGGCGGAAGGTACCCATCCAAACTTTATGAAGCACATGTAACAGTTTTGCCAGTGATGGAACAGGGCCTCAGCTTTGATGATAATATAGAGACAAGCAAGCTCCTCGATTTTAGAAGCAGGCGCAAGATTGATCAAGTAGCAACAACACGGGAGGCCGCCCAATACGACGGATATGACAGACTCCTCGCTTCAGAGCACATAACCAAACAGGACGGACACGCTTTAGCAGCTTTTCGCCTGAAGGATTCTCGGTCAATCCTCCAAGAGGGTCTACCCGCATCGGATGGTCGGTTCGTAAGCCGGAGGAGCCCCCCTAACCCGGCGCTCCGCACCCATGATCCGTAAGCACGGCATGCAAGCGGGAGGATCGAGACACGGATCCAGTGGAATAACTTTGGGAATGTGACGCTGAAAAAAATGTGGAACGACTGCTTACAGCAGAGCAGTCTGGAGTCTTAGACCCTGGGTATCTTCTGATGAGGCTTTACCAGTCACGATGGGGAAGACATTTCTGAGTGCTGGTCACTGAGGTGAAGGGTGTACTTTAGATAGAATCTCGTCTTGGCTGATAGAATTCCACCAGTGAAGATTATGCGTTTAGTCGGCTAATTTTTCTCTTAAGAGCTCCCTCTTTCGCCTACGCAATTTGACCTGCGGAAGGTTCGTCATTCTCAAGCGGTCCGTAATGGACCTTTCTTGAAAGCACCACAGTACCTCAGTAAGTTCCTTTTCATACTCTTTCATATACCTAGTTCCAGTGATTGTTAGACTAGCCTGTTTCCATATTACCAGATGGAGATGGCGCAGAAAACATGAGGAGGGGTATGCTACATGCCCTCTGAGGCCTAGTAAGCCTTCTATAGTCTCCGAACTCCACAGCCAGCCCATCTTTCTGCCACATCGCATACACCACCTCAATACCACTTAATATGTATAAGCCATCAAAAAGAATTTGTCTAACGGTATCAGTTAGCCCGGGTCAAAATCAAGGGCCTATGCTCAGGGTCGTGTATGGAGGTGAGTTGCACCAGCCACCTGTGGACACTGGGGCGGCAGGCGACTTTCATTCGTCGTTGACTTTCAGACTACGCTGGAGGCTAAAACCCCCTCTTGGCAGTCAACTAGAGACAGGCGATTCACCCAACCTTCTGAACTCGCTTTGAAAACTGATGGTGCTTCACCACTGTGAGACCAGATTTAGCCAAGGACTCTTTGACGCCCGGGGGCAGAAGGGCTTGGTATCCGCAGGCTTGTGCCCTTGTCACCAAATCAAGTGTGGCCGAAGGCGAGGGAACGCAATTCATCGCAACTGTCGATCAACATGTGAATTATTAGAAACGTAAAATGCAAATAATGCATACGACATGAAGCTTCTTTCTCTTCTGCGAGTCTCCTAGAAAGGCAACTGTCGAGAGCACGGCTCGGGAGATCACCCACTACGTGTTGAGCACCACAAACAATGTAAACAGCAATGATATCATGGCTGATATGAACCGTAACATTGTAACACAATATTATCTTCTATTTTCATTGTAATTCTACTCCCTCTTCAGTGCAACTGTCGAATGCCCATCACATCACGAGAATTACGAGGACCGGGGCAAGACTCGATGTTCAGTCAGCCTCTGCAGCGGCAGGTGCTGCGGCAGCTTCCGTGACGGGCTTCCGTCCGTAAACAGAATACCTGCGAGAAAGTCAGTCAAAACTATCGAGGCATTCCGCAGCGGGGCATACTCACACTGGCCAGTAAGCATGGATGGATCGGTCGTTCAGGTCCTTCCGGACGCCGGGCAGGAAAGCCAGCACCTCCTCCCTGGTCCACCCCAGGGCCCGCGTGAAAGGCGCCATAGTGATGGCCTCCCACCCTCTGTTGATGTTTTCGTTGTTCCAGTCCCCGAGCTCCTTGAACTTGGCGTCTTTCGGCCATGGGTTCGACGGCCACTTGAACAGGGTCATCGTCACGTCAGTGAAGCCCACCTCCTCCATGACGGAAACAAGCTTGGGGATTTCCTGGAACGAACGGCCGAAGATCTCGAAGGCCTCGTGGACGTATTCCATGCACTTGGACAAGGTGCAATCGGGCGTCAGGGTGCCGTCGTCCGAGCGAGGGTACACTTCAAGCTCTTGCAACTCAAAGTACCCTCCGGGAGTCAAGTTACTAGCATGTGTCAACGGCCGTCGTTTCTCGCGCCAGTCTGCTTAGTAGAGGAGTTCAAAACCTACTCGAAAACCTTTCCTAGAAATACCTTCCAGTCGGCGATAGCAGAGTTCATTCCGCGAGTGTGGATGTAGTCAAACGGCTGCGAGTAGATCCACTCCTCGTCGAGATCGTCGATCTCGAACCTCACATTCGGCGGCACGCTTGGATAAGTCAGCAAAGTGCTATCCAGTCATACAAAACAGCGACGTGGATGGTCGGAGCCTATCCGATAGGTACATACAACTGAGGCATCGACACGGAAAGATCCATACCGAGCACCTGTTATAGTAAGTCCCTACACGCTGTACAAGAGGGGAGTAGACGTTACCTCTGCTTCCGGGTGGTCTTCGCCGAATTCTATCGCCCAGATGCCCGTGCCCGTGCCGACATCGAGAACTCTCTGGACCTTCGAGCCTGGTTGGTTCGGCGGAGCGAGGCCCAGTTTGTTGTCAAAGGTCAGCAGGAAAAGGTTGTGCTGCAAGTCTATGCTTTCGGCGTTAGCCCTCGAAAATCACAACCCCGTAACCTCTGTCAGACGGAGAGGCTGACCGAGTCTGTCTTGCTCTCGCTCATCGTTGGGTGCGGTGTATTCTAGTGGTACGGGTCAGAGGCGGCGGAACTATTGAAGCACGTTGTGTGCTTAGTTGCACGGAGAAGGAGGGACACGAACTGCCGTCCTTGTACGCGTGGTAGGTTCGCCCGTTCTCTTCGCGAAAGCCGAGAATCGAGCTGGTCACGCTAGCGGTTGACGATGCGATAGTCTGGGTTTGTTAACAGGCGCCCGATCCGCGGTGCTAGATTCGTAACTTACGCTACCGAACTCCGACGTTTCGTCATCCGTGGGCTGAGTTGATACGAGTCGTCAGCGAGCATTACCAGAGCTTGGCGATTGCTTCCTGAGATGTAGGTACCTCTTCGGGAGCAAGATCCGCTGGATTGTGGGCAACGACAGGAGCGTCCTGGGCACCGGGCTCCTCCGCTGGCGTGGGTTCCTGAGGGGCGCTCATGTTTGTGGGTGCTATTAGGTGGTGCGAAAGTGAGATGGAGGAGAGATGCGATCGTGATTGCAACGATGAAGAGATATGTATGTATTCTATGTTACCCCTCTTTTGGCCCCCTAAACTGCAGATCAGCGGCACAGAGCCAAGAAAGGATGCAGCGTTGCCTCGGAGTTTCGCTTGAAGAGGTAACCAACAAGCGCGTCGAGCCGAGCGACCCGCGAGAGACATGGGTTTTTAGTGGTCTCATTGGACCAGGAATGATGCTCACTATTGTGGAAATAACACGAATACGATGGGCAATTGAGAAGAAAGCCTTTTAACCTGTCCAGATGAACTAAGATGAGATTATCACAACATGAGTACCCAGTCTCGCTTGTATAACTGTAGTGACCAGTATGTTTGTTGTCGCTACCTAGTGTAAGAGACAGGTAGAAACACTTCGCAGGTAGGAGGAACGGGGATTTATCAGAACAAAACACCGAGCACCAGTGCCATGAAAGGTGCCCCACCGACATCCAGAACCATTGTCCTTGTCATATTTTCCAATAGACAGGGCGGTGATATGTTATGAAATCCACGAACCCTGGCGACAAGTATCTATAGTCTATACCGGCGGCATCGACATGAGCTGACCAGCCTACACTACGCATCTTGGATTTTGCACTGCGTCTTCTCCATCAGTCTTGATATCCGCAGGAATGCCATAGATGAAAGCACAGATTCCCGCGTCGTAGTCAGAGAAACACGATCGCCAACCTCAGCAACTAGATCCAAGCTCATATCTTGGTCTGCTTCCTAGCATACCGCATCAGCCCCTCCTGCGAGCACGACAGCAGCAGCTTCCCACTCTCGGCGTTCCACAGCCTCTTCGTGATGAGCACCCTCCCCTCGCCGGCCCACTCAGTGCTGCGCAGGCATACCATCCACTCGTCCGCCCGCGCGTCCGGGTCGTGGAACACGATCGAGTGGTTCAGCGTGATCTGGATCCCGAGCGCGCCGCTGGGCATCTTCCCGTACTCGGCGCCCGTCGCCAGGTGCGGCACCGTCAGCAGCCAGATGTCCGTCAGGAACGCCAGCGCGGCGAGGTGCACCGCCCGCGGGGCGCCCGGCGACAGCCTCGGCGAGCGCACGAACGAGCGCGCTCGGAAGGTCGTGGGGTCGGAGTCGGGAGCCGGCTCGTACGGCAGGGATCGCCACTCGAAGGGCGATGGGAGCGCGTCCACGACTGAGGGCGGCACGCCCATGTAGTTCCTGAGCCCGTCGTACCCGGCCGGGAGCTCTAACGGCGATTTGCCGTCCATGTCCGGCATCCGGAGCTCGTAGCGGAAGACTTCCGACGCGTCACCGCCGGCGGCGGGCGAGGCCGCGCGCTTCTGGAAGCCGAGCAGGGCCGTGAAGATGCACTCGCCGTCTTGCATCGCGCGGACGAGCCGTGTGGCGAAGGTGCGCCCGTCGGCGACGCGGTCGACGTGGTACAGTAGCTTTGAGTCGGTTGTCCCCTTTCGTAGGAATGCCGACTGGAGGGAGTGTACGGAGAACTCGGCGGCCTGCGGTAGCGTCTCCTGGCCGGCGCGGATGGAGTGGGCGAGCAGAAAGCCCCCGAAGATGCCTCTGGCTTCGGCCGGGGGGTCCCATGGGCGACTGTCTAAGGTCAGCTTCGTGCTCGATGGTGATGGCTTCGCTCCGCTCACTTTTCGCTGACGAAGACATCCTCTCCGGCTTCTCTGAACGGGATGACCGAGGTGTAGCCCTCGACGGGAGACAGGGCAGATGCCATATTCGCCCAATTGTTTCTGAGCGTTTTCGAATAAAGAGAAGTCACATCAGAGACAACCGCACCGACCACGCCAGTGGAAAATTCGCAAGTTTTAGGTGCCGAGGCTCGTCGGTTATCGCCAAATAGGTAGCCCAAGACCGTAAGCGAGTATAGGTCCATAGGTGATGCAGGGGTTTTACTAAGCGCCACATGCAGCTAACCTCACGAGTTGGTGAAGATCGCCTCATTATCGCTGGATACCCCCAATCTTCCCAGAAAGAAACAAGAGGTTGCACATGCAGCAAGTAGACTCACAACAAAAGTCTCAACCTAATACGCGCCTGATGCGACCAATTCCTGACACATGTGCCCGTTCAAATTCACAACTACACGGAGCAATCAGTTGCTTAACAGTATGCCAAATCTAGGTAACCAGACATCTCACACGCGAATAACAAGTTTTTGCCCCCTGGACTGGTCGTTCTTGAGCATGTCGAGGCCCCGGGATGATGCCCTGCCACTTCACTGGGACCTCCCAGGAAGGTTGGCACTTGAGCAGTTGCTCACTGATCGGTGCCTGAAAACATTTCACTCACCGTGTCCCGAGATAGAAATCGGCCCGGCGGTGGGATTGGAACCCGGCAAGATCGGATGATGATGGACCGGAGCTGGGTTACGGAGGCGGCACGTGCGCGCCGTCATCAAACTGCCCGGTCACAAAACCCTCCGGCTCCGACCGCACGTGGGGCCGTGTCCGAGTGATGAGGCCGATTCCGGGCGGTCGCCCGCACGAACAGACTGCCCGACTCCTTTCTTGTCAGTCCCGTGGATACTTCAGACGTAGCAAGTAGAGTTGGCCAGTCTTCGGGAGACATGCTGCTATGCTGCCGGGAGACATGCTGCTATGCTGCTGAGGTCTGCTATCCCTCCGTCCAATGCGCGAATATGTCAATCTCGAATCTGGGCTGGCTGGGGATATGGTTCGCGAAAATCTTTCATGCTGCTTTCTTGTATGAATTTTCCGTTGGTGCCTTACACATCCATAACGGTATGGCGGTCCGAAGTGACTGCTGCTCGCAGGAACTTCTTCTGGTGAGTTACTCGAGATGATTAAGCTTTTTACATCTAGGCACCTATGAAAAAGATGCCTGAAGTTCACCCAAGACAGATCTGATAAATGACGTCCCTTCTGCGACGATTTGGCTGGCCTGGCCGGACATTGCCAGGCCAGGCATGGAAGCCGCTCAGGTTCTCCAACTCCGAATATCCAAAGGTTGATTCGAGGGATAAAATGGAGGAGGAGCTCCTCCACCACTACAAAGAATCAGATTACTTCCCGGCCCTTATCGGCCAGGTCCTCCGGGACCGCTATCAGATCGTTGGGAAGCTGGGTTATGGCCGCTTTGGGACCGTCTGGCTTGCGCGCGACCTGGAGTAAGAAGCCCGCCACGATGAACCACCCGACCCAACCGGAGTCTTGACCATTCGCGGGGACATTTCTGCTGACGCGATTTAGGGGCCGACGGCACGTGTCGCTGAAGCTTCAGCTACACTCCAAGGCGATGGACGACTATGCTGGCCACGAAGTCGCGATTCACAGGCGCATCTCTCGGGCTGAGGGCGAGCATCCTGGCCGTAATTTGCTCAGGGGACTCCTGGACTCGTTCGAGGTTGCTGGACCGGACCGATCCCATAGCTGCCTGGTGTATTATCCGCTATGGGGGGACTTGCAGACTTTCCTTCGCCGCAACCCGATTAGGAGACTGCCCAAGGAAGCGGTTGCCTTGGTCCTCCATCGCCTCTTTCTGAGTCTGGAATTTCTGCACACGAATTGCCAGGCCATCCACACGGGTACGTGCCGAGGCAGCTCCCCCCTGTTCCCGTTCTGCTTTCGGTTGTAAATTTGAACGGAAGTCGTACTAAACCTGGATGGAAACTCAGATATTAAGGCCAGAAACATAATGTGGGCCATGCACGTCGATGATCCGGAACTCACAAGATTCGACGAGGACAAGCAGCGCGACCCGTCGCCGCGGAAGACCGTGAAGTGGCAGGGACGAAGAACATGTCTGTCCCGCCGACTCGACTTCCCCCAGTCCGTCGGCCAGCCGGTGCTCTGCGACTTTGGCACGGCCCTTGTTGGGGATCGCAAGCACCTGGGGACCGCACAGCCTGATTGTTACAGAGCCCCCGAGGTCATAATTCAAGCACCGTATTCATATGAGATCGACATATGGAACGTGGGCTGCATGGTAAGGGAGAACCCTCCTCCTCCCCGAAAGAAAGAAAAAGACAAAAAGGAAGAAGAAGCAAAGCCCGGAGAGAAGTTTGCCAGTCTTCAAAGACACTGAAATGCTGACACGATCACTCTTATCGCATTATAGGTCTGTGATCTCTATCAGGGGGGTAAATTGTTCTCAGACCCGGGGTATGAGGCGTACCGCAGCAAAGCGCATCTCGGCGAGATCATCGCACTGCTTGGACCGCCTCCGCGGTCGCCGATTCAACAGTGTGCGAGGAGCCACGAGTGGTTCACAGACGCAGGTAAGGCGGCGAATCCAAATCCAAACCATAAGAAGCAAACATCGGAATCTTGCTTGCTGACAACATCCAACCTCGCTTACAGGTGACTTTCGTGGAGACATTTCGCAACTGGATCAGTCGCCGCTCGAAGATAGAGTGTCCGGCCTGGAGGGCGAGGACCGGGAAAAGTTCGTTGCCATGATGCGGAAGATGCTCCAGTGGGATCCTTCGAAGCGGGCCTCGGCGAGAGAGCTGGCCCAGGATGAATGGATCTTGGGCCATATTGGAGAACCTAGATGACGATCGACGACGGCTGAAGGTGCTCCGCGATAGGGTAGACTCTAGCTGTCCTTCTGTGGCAGTTGCCTTGTAGACTCGAGAATACTTTGAGTGCAGTCTTCTGAACGAATTGAAGGGCCGTTCTCTTTTTTAAGAAAAAAAAAAACCACTAGAACAAAAGAAGAACCCATACCAGGAATGTGCAACCGAGGCGCATGATACCTGTTGCGAACAAAGTCTTCTTATTCTGAGCCTCCAGACCAAGTATTTTGCATTCTCTAGCCATACCCACACTAATATTCAGTCTTATTACCATCTTCTTACTAGTACTATGTATTAACAATTCCTGTTAGTTATCTGTTCGGTTATTATTATTTGTCGTTATTACTGTTGTCTATCCTTGTTACATTTGTCCGTTATTATTACTATTATCGATGTTTGTTACTTGTCATTATTTCTGTCTCTCAATCCTGCTATCGGAGGAGGAATATTCAGCTTGGGGGTAATGGAATAAGAGGTCTTGGGGAAGTGAGTGAGTCGACGTGATGAGTTGATGTGATGAGCGGTGGTGAGCTGATGTAAGATTGACAGGGATTGTATCTGTCCACACCACCCCACCGCTGGAAAGTTCCCTCCAACCCCGCCAGGAACGACGAACCCCTGAGCCTTCCAAGGCAACCAACCAGCCTGCACAAACATTGACGTAGCCAGCCAAGCAAAGCGAAGACGTCCAACAGCCGGGTATTCCGCGTGTAAACAAGAAAGCAGGTAGATACCAACGTCCACCATCGATCGCTCTTCTTTAAAAACATCGTTCATCTAAACCTTCCAAAATTTCTGCCCAACCAAGAAACTCTAAAACAGACAACACCAAATAACCACCACCACCCCACTCCGACCAAAAAAAAAACAACCGAACATCATGGCTCCCCCTTCCCAGCTCACCGTCGCCACCCTGGCTGTTACCCGCCTCCTCAAGGAGGAGATCTCGTACGAGAAGGAGCTCATCCAGCAGAAGGCCAAGGTCGCCACGCTCGAGGCCGAGATCAAGGACGGCAAGCCCGACGAGGACGGAAACCGCGAGTTCATGCTCAAGCAGCTGGTACGTTGTTTTTAGCCAGCTCACCCCAAGCTCCCCTCCTTCCCCCACGACTCGTCATGGTGCAACCGTTCTGACCCAGACCAACAGAAGCTCGCCGCAGAGGAGACGGAAAAGGTCTTCCCCGCCCTGCGGACGCGGGTCGAGGACGCGACGGCCAAGCTCGAGGAGCAGATCGCGCTCGCCGAGAGCGGCGGCGCGTCGGACGACGAGCTGGCCACCGCCAGGGAGGCGCTGGCCAAGGGCAAGGAGGAGAAGACCTACACCGTCCAGGTCCCCTCCGCCTAAAGGGGCGAGCGGGCGATGGAGGGAAGGTGTCTTTTTTCGGTTTGCGCGTGTCTCACGTCACTGGGATCTGGTTTGAGGGAAATGCGTTGTGATTAAAGTGGCAGGTAGACAAAGCAGGCGTCGTCGATGAATCGCGCAGCTTAACGCAATGGGTATCTCAATTTGAGAGGGAGAAAATCACATCAATGGAAGCTTCCTCTGCAGCGCGGCTGCGTATGCGAAGCTCGCGGTCAGTGCGGTAGCATATACGCGGCTTAGTGTCTAGCTGTCGACCTCCATCCTCTCCGGCGCGTCGACCGTGATCCGCGGGGTGTCGCCCCCGGACGTGGGCTGCGTGTGGTCGTCCATCTCGACGTCCTCTCCCTCCTCGATCTCGTCGTCATCGACCGGGGGACGGGGCGTGCCGCCCTGGCTCGGCACGGCGCTACCGGACCGAGAGAAGCTTCCCCTGCTGCCCGATCGGGGCTTCAGCCCCTCCGAGTGGTCCCCGGCGGACGTGGACGTGGCCCTCGCCGCGGCGCCGCTGTCCGGGTGCGGCGTCACGTTGCCGCTAGAGACGTGCCGCGGCGTCTGCCCGCCCCGCGAGGCCTCGCCGTCCTCCTCGCCATCCTCGTTCATGCCCTCGCGCCGCTCGACCTCCTCCTTCTCGTCGCGGATCTGCCGGCGGAGCAGCATGCCCTCGTCCATGATCTTGCTGAACTGGTCGCGGCGCTCGCGCCACGTCGCGCCGTACGTCTCGCTCTCGCGCTCGAGGTCGCGAATCTCCTCCTCAAGCTTCTTGAGGTTGGCCTCCTGCTCGCCGCGGGGCCGCAAGCCCTTGGCCATGAGCGCGTTGGCCAGCTTGTCGTACTCCTTGCGCTGGGCGAGCGTCGCCTTGGCCCCGTCGAGCTGCTCGCGCAGGCAGGCGTTGTTGTCCCGGACGGCCTGGCACTCATTGAGGATGCGCTGCTGGTCGGCCTTGTAGCGCTCGCGCTCGCGGACGTTGGCGTCGAGGAGGAACTGGAGGCGCGCTATGCTGCTGTCGAAGGCGGCGAAGTCGAGCGTCAGGTCCTCCTTGATCTGCTCGATCTCGCGGACGGCGGCGGCGGTGTCTTTCGATGCGGCGTCGGATTCGCTGTCGCCGTTGGCGGCGTCGGGGGGCGGCGACGGCTGCTGCTTGATCCTGGCGTTTGCGATGGCCGAGATGCCGGCGAGCCTCTTGGTGATGCGCTTGAACGGCTTCTCTTCGATGTTAACGAGACGCAGCTTGTGGAGCTCCGCTTCTTCCTTGTCGTCGAGAAGATCCCAGGACGACGACATTGTATCGATTGGATGTGGCTATATCGTGAGGTCGGATGGAAAATCGGTCGCGGTCGCGGTCGCGGATGGCGGATGGCGGATGGAATCGCGGATGGATCTTTGACAGCAGGCTGTGGAGAAAGTTTTGCCTCCGAATCGAGCCTTGTGGTTCTGAAAGAGAGGGCTAGCTGTAGAAATCTGCTGAATAGGTAGTCTTGAGTTCGATTGAATTTGTTGTGACAACAACAAAAGCTGGCCTTCTTGCCTGTCTTGGATGAAATTCAACAGTCAAAAAACGCAGGTGCAACAGATTGAAGCTCTTGCATCGTTCCTTCAGCCTTAGCTTTCTTCTCGATTGCGATTGGTCAGCAAACTCCAAGCGCCTGTAAAGTGGGCCCCACCATCAAACCAGATCAAGGGGAAGACCGCAACCCAACAACGCCCATCTCGTCCGCAACTTCCCTCCTCCATCAATCGTCGCAACAAGCCCAGTGCTGCCACAACACCCGAAAAACCAAATTCGACGGTTTTGCAACAATAATCCGACCGACAGAAATGCCGTCCCAAGAAGAGCAAGAGCTGTTGGCTCGGATCGGCCAGCTAGCAGGTATTACTAATTTCATCGCATCGAGATCTCGAAAATTGTGCGCGCGCTCTCAGTCTAATCCGGTGGCAAACTAGGCAAGATCAACCTCCACAAGGCTCAACAAGCAGGCTTTCAATCGACCCCCAGCCCCCAGGCGTCCTACAGCCGGCGTACGTCGCAAGCCGCGCCCGCGAGCACCACTCGACACTTACACGGCACAGATCACCTCCGACATGGCGGCAACCCCCACGCGCATCGCGTCCAGCCGTACCCTTCTTCCCGCGGTCGGGGCGGGGCGTTCCGGCACCGATCTCTGGTGTTGAACGGCAGTGGAACGCAAACACCCCCATCCGACTCGTCGACTCCCGAGGCCTCTGCCTCGACCGGATCTTCGTGGGTCCACAAGACGACTCCCGGCCAGCGATCGCTGATCAACCCGGCCGTGTACGTGAAGAACGAGGAGGCCACCGCCAAGGCCATCGAAGCGACGCGACAGCAGAAGATGCTTCGGCAGGATGCGCGAGAGAAAAACAAACTGGCCACCCACTTGCAGCGCTTTGCCGGGTACTCTAGTGCCCCTGGCACCCCTACTAATTCGACTCCCGTAGGCCAGCACGAAGTCGAGATCCAGGGCCTTCGCTACCGCGTTGCCCACAACGGCAGCAAGCTCATCAAAGTGTCTGGTAAGAACTGGACTCGTTCAGCCCAAACTAGAGGGCACACACTGACAAGCAAGCAGGAGGAGACCTCCACCCTGCCAGCGCAACACCCAAGGTCGCCTTTGTTGGTGGTGTCAAATTCCACCGAAGCAAGACTGGCAACCTCTACCGCGCTGGTGTACTCCGAGCGCAACGGTATGTGTCCCGCACTCCTGATAATCAGCTACTAACCACACTCACCTCCCCAGCCACAAAGGCATCAAGAAGGTGGACGTGCCTTGCAGCATGTTTTCATTGACTGGTATTTCATTCACATTATCACCGCTGTTCACCAATCACAAGGACTCGAGGGTTTCTTGGTCAAGTGAGGAAGATAAGTATCGGGCACTACTAACCACGGAAACAACTGTCTAGGTTCTTGCGCAAAGGGTCCAAGCTGTCGCTACATGCATGATGCGTCCAAGGTTGCAGTCTGCCGGGAGCTGCTGCACAAGGGAAATTGTTCGAATGGGGAGTCTTGTGATCTCTCCCATGACTTGACGCCCCAGCGCACCCCGACTTGTGTCCACTTCCTCAAGGGCGCCTGCTCCAACCCCAACTGCCAGTATGCTCACTCTAGTGTATCCCCAGGTGCCCTGGTCTGCCGGCCCTTCGGGCTGTATGGCTACTGCGAAAAGGGAGAGGCTTGCGAGGAGCGACACGTGTCCGAGTGTCCCGACTTCAGCAACACGGGCAAGTGTAAAATCAAGGGCTGTAAGCTCCTTCACCGCGAGAGGGCAAGCGTCCTTCGGAAGCACACGGGCGACGACGAGATGGAGGACCTGTCGAGCGACGACGAGTCGGCCGACAGCGACGACGTGGACTCTGACGAGGTCGAGGAGTTCATCGGCGAGCCGGCCGGCGACGACACTGACTTCAAGGTCCAAAAGGACTTTGTCGCTTTCTGACTGTGACACGGTGCCATCTCACTTTGCCGAGGCGGCCGTTATGGTCTCTCCTTCTCCTTTTTTTGTTACTGACATGTTTGCTATCCGCTCCTCGAAGGAGTTTCAGTTCTGGGTGGCCTAGAGCTTCTCCACGAAAGGCCCGTTCCAGGTTACTGGGTGCAACGACGAAAGAAACAGCGAGCAAGGCGATACGCCACGAGGAACGACTTTAAGAGTTGATACCATGCACATAAGCAGCAGCCGCAGATAGAAATGGATAGAGAGGAAGAAGATGAAGAAGCAGAAGAAATAAGAATACGGAATTGGAACATGATCTGCCCAAGTCCGCATGCCGATCGGTTCTTCATTATCGTGTGTGATGATGACATTTGAGGATTGTATAATCTATCACTATGAGATCAACAGTTACAACTTGGAACGAATGTCCGTGATACGTCCAAGGATCCCGGCAGATGCCAGAGAGAGGCCCCAGTGCCAAGTTTCGGCAGCTCGCTTGAAGGGAGTCCCGACAGGCATCATTTCCGGATGCGGGCCGTCCCCAGGTGTCCTCGGGTGGTGGGTTTGTCTCAATTTAAAAAATTCGAAATGAAGAATGCGAGATTTCCCTGAGCAATTTACCCCGCCATCGCCCCTCTCTTCCCCCCCCTCGGTCCTGGTGGGCTCCCAGCTCCTGCAATTCAATTCAAAGTTGCGATGACATTTCAATTTCCAGCGCTGGAGGGGGGCTTTCGACTTCCACGTCCCCTCCTGTTGGCCCTAATGGCCAGGTACCTTAGCCCCTCCCCGCCTCAGATCAGCGCCAACCCGCTGCATCCAGTGGGCAGTAGCTCTCCCCCTTTGTGCTTTCCCTCTGAAGTCACGTCCAACTTTTCAGGTTGGCGCTGATGAGGCGCTAATATGGGACGCACTGGGGGGTCGTTCAGGAAGCCTAGCCCCCGCCCCGGCTCTTGCCGTCCTTGGCCATTCGAGGTACCTTCTAGGCATCTTCAGGTGAGGCAGGCACTAGGTATCGTCGTTGCGCAGTAAGGAGGAAGGAGTGGAGGACGGGACGCCTTGCCTTCCTGCCTGTAGGCCGTGGGATTCGCGTCCGGGTCTTAGGTCGCGGTGCACCGCCCATCGGCTCAGCGCTCAGCCCCTCCAAACTGGCCATACGCAAACGCACATCATCATCCTCGCCCCAAGGCTGAGA
The DNA here is from genome assembly GCA_014235935.1 of Colletotrichum musicola. NCBI lineage: Eukaryota > Fungi > Ascomycota > Sordariomycetes > Glomerellales > Glomerellaceae > Colletotrichum > Colletotrichum musicola. The sequence continues at coordinate 69,810 of WIGM01000061.1, read as the reverse complement.
ATAGCACCAAATGCGACGACATAAGCAGCTGCAAATGGCCTCTTCCTGATCCTTTCCCTTCGGTTCCGCGATTACCTTTTACCTTTCTCTCTTGTTCTCGCCCACTCCGAGTGCTTTGAGTCCTACGTAATAGTCCGCTAGTGTGCACCAGTGTCGTTTGCCAGCAGGAAAGCATAGCACTAATCCAACAGACCACAGCCATCATGGGCCTCCGCGACATCCTCAAGAAGAAGAACGACCTCGACAACGGCGATGCCAGCAGCCAGGCCGCCGTCGACCGGCTCGCCGCGCCCGAGTTCAAGTTCATCCGCTCCGACACCCACTCGCAGGAGGTCATCCACCCCCCGACGGGGCTGCACTCGTCCGCCGACGGCAGCGACGACCAGTTCCTGAACCCCAAGGACGGCAGCGGCCAGAAGCCCGCGCCCCGGCGGAGCCTCGACGTCTTCTTCGGCAACCGGTCGCGCAGCGCCTCGGCCTCGTCCCAGGCCAGCACGGCGTCGAACCGCAAGGAAGCCGGGGGCGCGGGGCGCCGCCTGTCGGAGCGCCTGCACCTCACCCGCTCGCCCGCGTCCTCCGAGAACGTGCCCCAGAACCTGCCCGAGATCACGACGACGACCGACGGCGACGGCGACGAGTCCCAGTGGGAGAAGCGCGCGACGATGCTCGCGTCCGCGAACAAGAGCAGGCCCGCCTCGCGGGACAACAACGACGGGGGGCAGCAGGGCTGGGCCGACGCCGCGAGGAGGCCGTCGCAGGCGGGTTCCGTGTCGTCTCCGGCCATCGACGAGGATATCCAGGAGGCCATCAGGCTGCACGAGGCCGGGGACTACGAGAACTCGACCGTCATATTCGCGCGGCTGGCAGACCCGGACGGGGCGAACAACACACTCAGCCAGTTTTTGTACGGGCTCTCACTGAGGTAAGTCCAGGCGGGCGATGCGGTATACCAGAGCAAAAAGGGGGCGGAGGGAGGTCGTTTATGGTTCCGGTGACGTCGAGTGCTGACTCGGGACCGTTGACAGGCACGGATGGGGGTGCCAGCCCGACCCGGAGGGGGCCATCAAGTACCTCTCGGCGGCGGCGTCGAACGCGGCGGCCGTGGAGCAGATGGCGCTCAAGGCCGGGCTCAAGAAGGGCGGTGCGGCGAAGGGCGAGCTCGTCCTGGCCATATTCGAGCTGGCCAACTCGTTCAGGCACGGCTGGGGCACCGCAAAGGACCCGATCGCGGCAAAGCAGGTTCGTCTCCCCGGCGCAGTCGTGATTGAAAGAGGCGAGAGAGGGGCTGACGGGCGTCCAATGGCAGTACTACGAGACGGCGGCGAATCTTGGAGACACTGGTGAGAATGCCCTCATGATGCATGGGTCGACTCGTCGCCGAAAGGGCGGGGGCGTGTCGGAGCCCAACGCGACGGAGTCCGGGTACGCTAACCAGCCTTGCCTTTCCAGACGCCATGAACGAGGTCGCCTGGTGCTATTTGGAGGGCTTCGGATGCAAGAAGGACAAGGTGCGTCAAAACAAACAAGAGCGCGCGAGTTCCTGGTGCAAAGACGGCACGGCACCAGCCTCGATGGCCTCATAGGCTGGCGGGTGGTCATCAACTCGAACCCCCGTGCCGTCGCGGTTCGTGTTGGGCATCAAGACGGCCGCGAATGACACACGCCCACCAGCTCGATGCGCAATGCTCGATTTCGTCACATGAGGCTGACGGCATGTCCAGTTCGCAGCAGCCCGTTACTACCGGCTGGCCGAGAAGAACGGCAACAAGACGCTAGGCAATTCATGGTAGGTCGACCCTTTTCGTCCCTGTCCTCTCCAACTGGCTTGCTCGGTCTTCCCCCAGAGTCGAATCCGGGGAGCGCACCCGTCAATCACGTTTCTCTCAGTCCCTGGTGGGTGGTCGGAGCAGCTGCAGCGCTCCGCAGATGACTTGCGCGCTGCGGCATTGATAGGCTCCCGGGGGACCGCATCGCTGCACCCCAAAACGCAGCAGCGGCAGCCCGCCCTGCTTTGGTGTTCCCCCTCGGCTGTCAGCGAGTCTCGACTGTCGGCGACTTTGCTGCGAGCTGCGCGTAATCCGCGCTGCTCCGCCTCCAGCAGGATTCCCCGAGCCTCGATTCGATGCTGGGTCCCGGGCGGCGGCGCTCTGCCCGCCCGACTGCCTGCATCGCGATCTCTGCCCCGTCCCCTACCCGAGCTTGACTGTGGTTCGTCCCTGACGCCATTGCAACGTGCCTCTGACACCATTATGACCTAAAAACAAACAATCACGAGCGTGCTGTGCGACCGAGACTGACTACCGCGCCCCAATAGGATCTGGAAGGAGAAGTACGACCCGGACGCCGGCAAGGGGAAGAAGTAGAGGGCAGACAAAGGGGAGGACAGAGAGCGCGACGGCCCAGCCATCGGCGACGTGACACGGGGGAGGGGCGTCGCGTACTCGAAACGGGTGCGCGCGGGAGGACGGGCAGCACCGCGTGCAGCTTCCGCTCGGCGGCTCCCTTCCTTCATGCCGCGGTGCCACCGAGACGCGAGGTCGTTGCACGGCGGCGCGGGTGTCCTTTGGCCCGATCACGCTCAGGTCGTGCCGGAGCGCACCGGTGTCGCCCTCCCCCTGGGGATGTGTTCTCTTGCTGGGCACAACCTCTTCCTGTCGCTGGACACAAGCCCCTCTTCTCTCTCTTTACACACAAAAGCCCACCAAGTGATGGAATGAGAAGCACAAGAGGGAACAGCCCCAGGTGGCGCAACATGGCGGCAGGTGGGCTTCCCTGCGGTTGGCGAACGAACGCCCGGCCGGGATTCCTGTTTCGGCGGGAGCTGTGCGTCGTTGGACGGCGGGCCATGCAGGTCTCGTGAGCGCGGGGAGGGGGATCTCACACTCTGCGAAGGGGGTCGACGAGGGGCTGGACTCTCATGGGGATTACTTGCAGAAGATGTGAGGGCGAAAAGGGGTTGAACGTCTGAAGACGCTTTTCTGGGGTTTCTTTTGGTTTTATGGTTGTTTAGTACATACCCCCACCTCTCCTCTAGAGACTCAATTCCGTGTCTGAAAGAAACGGAAACGGATGACGTTGCTCTTTGGTCTCGGTGTGTTGTGCGAATGGTGCTGAGCTCCGGAAAACGGGCATGCCGAGTCCGGGCGACGTCCGTCCGGGGGCAGGGGTCGCAGGGACCCGGTGCATCTTGTGCGGTCTGGCTCTGCCCCCGGATACCCTCGTCCGGGCCGAGACAGATTCCCGCTCCCGACGTTGTTCGAGGGATCTCTTTTTGTCGAAGAGGATGAGCTGGGTGCAGAGCCGGGTAGGCGCCGAGGTGACTCGTGATTCCTCCCCGTGGTTCTGTTTTTACATCATGGGCATTCGAATTCGACAAGAAGATCGATTCACGTAACCTAGGTAGGTCTGGTCTGGGGGGGGGGAGGATTCGAAACGCGGTGCGACGTGGGGCTCGAGGTGATGCAACGCGACTTCCACGAGTTATTCTTTCTTTTTTCTTTTGAATAAATGTTTTGTATCAGTCTCTTTGTGTATGGATGTATGGAAGTATGTGTAAGTATGCTATTTGATGTTGTGAACCGTCAAGGTCGAGGAGGAGCTGCGAGATCCCGCGCGGACGTCAGGGGTATATTTGCGGGTTGATGCGTGCATTTCGTTGGACGGATGTACGGTTGCGGCTTCATGGGATGGGAAGGAATACGCGCCGCGGGGGAGGTTTGATGATACGTGACTCCGTCCCGATGGCGCGATGCGAGCATCGTTGGTTCTGGACGGATGAGAGAAGTGTTGATGGACATCGCGGATTTTGGTCGGGTTGCTCCGGGCATCGTCGTCGAACGGAACGAAAGGGGCTCTTGTAATGGTTTGGGTATCGAAGTTTGACCTCGTGATGGGGAACATATTTGTTTCACAACACCCCGGGCTGAATATGACAACCTTATTACGAGCAGCGACGACAGCGACAACAGGGACGGCGATGGACGATAAAGACGACGACGACGGAACACAGCAACAGCGACAAACATAGTAACTTACTTATCCGTAGAATAATAGTAGGATGAAAGGTGTAGTAGTAGGCTGGAATATGGCTACATGGGGGGACGTGAAATAACTTTCACTTGAGGATGTGGAATAAACGACCGGCGGCCCCCATCTCGCGATCTCATCGTTGCTCAAATTCGTTTCGTTTCAAAGACGCAATGGAGAGATGGTAAGCATATCAGGAGAACCCCCCCCCCCCCCCCCGCTCCGGGAACCGCGAGATCCGGTATTCTCGTGACACCGTCCCCGGGGGGTCTCGACAGGCTCCGGGTCAGGTTTCCGAAGACCTTGCACTCTTTCTTTTGGAACGTCGATCTCCGAGAGGATGCTGCACCTGATGCTCTGGATTGCGCATCGCGAACCTGCGAGGGAACGTGTGATGCTCAAACTAGATTGAAGAAGAGCGCATCATTGATTGTTTGGCGTTAGCAAAACGACAGGAGTTCGTCCCTTTTCCGCAAAGACCGGTTTGATCCAAGGTCCTGTCGCGGCGAGATGTTGTCCAATGGAGAGATGCAACGTCATCAATGTTGTCTTTTAGCTACCTTAGATCCATACTCTTCCTCCCTCTCTCAGCGTTCTTGATACTGCGGGCTAATGTGAGAATATATGCGCTTCGTCTCGTGAGATGATCCCCGGAAACCGGATGAACCCATCCGAGAGCTTGAGGCTAGGCTCGATGTGCTCACCTGCTCACCTCTCAAGGGACTCGAGGTCAGGTTAGCGACGGCGGGAGGTGAGGGTAGGGTCTGGATCAGGCCGGCACGAGGCTAACGATCTTCACCGTCGTTGGAGATGCGTTAGGAGGAGGTGCTACTGTACCTAGGTGAAGAGCGCGGAGCTAGGGAATGAAACATGGGGACTCGACGACGGCTCGACGTCTTGGTAGTCTAGTATGGTCTAACATTTAGTCATGCATAACTGCGGACCAAGATAGCCGGGAATACCGAGCTCTCTCTGACGGGATTTGAGGGGAATAAACGAGGGAAAATCAAGATTTCTTCTCAAAGTTGCAAGATATGACGGTGTTATTCACGCGCAGACTCACCTCTGCACGTCTTGCCCGCCCAGCGAACCAGAATAGCTAGGCCTGGTGCTCCCGTGAGCGAGCGACCAAGCATCGACCAGGCGACAATGTCTCAGGACCACACACACCACACGCGCGCAGACCTACATGAATTCCACGCGAAGGATCCAGGGAGAGAGAGACCCCTTGTCTAGAAAATTGTCAATCTACCTGCCCGTCGTCTCCCGACCAGTCATCATCCGAACTCGGGGGCTGTCTCCAGCGCCCGTGCCGTCTCACATCATCTCTCCTATCTTTATGGGCAGATGGATCTGATAACGGGCTTGCGTTTGCCGCCTCATTCTCACCAGGGCAAGTGCCTCGATGACGAATATTCTTCGAGCTGGATATCTTCCGCCCCGTCGTCCTCGTTCTCGGTCGCGAAGGAGCGAGGGTTGAAAGCTAAGCTGCTCTCGAGACTAATGCGAGTGACATACACCAAATGCAAGACTAGACGGAGCTACACACTACACCATATACCAAACACCCTACCTACCCAGCCTCCCCCAGCCCCGACCGTCCCTCCTAGCCGCCCATCGTTCGAAACGGAACAAAATCCATCTTGTTCTTAACCGCGCGAAACAAGGTGAACAATAAGAGCCCGAACAATACCATTCTACCACTCCACGCCATACGTCAGCCTTCCCGTCCTCCATCCTCCGAAGACCTAGAAAACTACCTAAGCCAGCTAGCTAAGGCCGTCCGTCGAAGCTCAACCCGCATGTTAGTCTACTCCCGCGCCACAGCCTGCCTTCGCCCCCATCTCACACTCACTCTCAGGAGCTGAAGCTACCGCTCATCCTCCTCGCACTACCCTCCCCTCCAACAAATCTACCGTATTCCCTCACCGTCCCGTTTTTCAAGTCACACACGCACTCCAGGTCCATCTCCGTTACCAAACATCCAATTCCAAGTTTTCGACCTTCCCCTCCTCCAATAACACCACTCGTAACGGGGGAGATGACCACACAGATCATCTTATCAGATTCTCCCACCCCTATACATCCCCCTCACGGCATAGCCTTGGCCCCCGGATCTCGTTCGTTCGCTCGGCGCGGATCAGTGAGCATCCAGCGATCAGCTACGTTACGTCGCCCCCCTCCACCACCGGAAGGAGGTGTGCATACTGCCTCACCCGTGCCGTTTTTCCACTTGATACCCATCTGGATGATCAAATATACATCACAAAGTCACGCGCGATCGTTCATTTCACAGATACTGGAGTTTCAAGCATGCCCCTATATGGGTTGGATAATCTGAATATTCATCTTCATAGCAAGCCTCGCAAAGTGCGATAGCTAAGCCATCTAAATACAAATTGTATCACCAGGGGACCAACCACCAACACGGCTTCTGTTTCACGAGAAACAAGTGTCGATAGGTATCCCCAAAAGAAAAAAAATGCGCAAGGGGACGACGGGATATCAAATGCCTCGTCCCCTTCGCCGTCCGAATTCCGATCGGTGTAGAAGAAGTGAAGAAATCAACAAAAGGAACTCAGGTTGGAAAAATGTTTGTGGTGGTCATAAAAATAAAAGATGTTTTTTGCGGGCTTGTTCTTCTTGCTTCTCATCATCATCAGGTTCGTTTCCCGTTTCTGTTCGTAGGTCTCCCGTTTCCACGTTGGAGACGAAGAAAAAAAGACAAAAAAATGCAAACCACCTCCACACGTCGCGAGACGCTCCGCTTGCTTGCCGGCCCTTGGGGCGCTCGAGAAGCACAAAAAGAAATCGACAGCTAAAAATCCAAAAACAAAAGCAAAACAAAAGACCAATGACCACCTTCGAGAGAGATGACGTCCTGTGAGACCTGCTCTCCTCCCACCGTACCTAACCCTACATCCCATCCCATATTTGCTCCCCTGCCTCCCGCCCCTCCTCCCGTTCCCAATTTGTACAGAGAAGACAACCCCCTCTCCCGCCGTTCCAGGAAATGATGCCTGGCCGTCCCGTTGTTCCCAAATGCCCTTCCCGCCCTGTTCCTGTCCTACCCAACCCCCCGCGACGCATCCGCCGCCGGGAGCAAACAGACCAAACAAAAGCAGAAACCACAATGCTCGCTCGCTTGCTTGATAGACACCGGGGAGCGCGACCGCCTCCCAAACAAGGAAATAAATGACACAAACAACACACACACACATACAACAAGAGGAAATAAAACATGTCCGAAGAGCTTCGATCATGGCTTTGGTGCAAAGAGGTTTCGTTTGGTGCGTGAGCAACAATGTCTGGGGGTCCCGCGGGAGCGGTGAAGAAGTGTATGATGAGAGAACTTCGGCTGGTAAAGAAATGGAAAGAAATAGACACCCGGAAAAGAAGTTTGTACGCCAGAGTTGAGTGTGCTGTGATGTCGCGTCAGATCATGAGATCATGTCTCTTTTTCGCTTTTTCTTTTGCTTCGTTATTCGTCAGCGCCCATCTTGGCGCTGTTGGTTTCGGACACCATTTTGGCGAAATTCCGAACCACCTCGCTGGGGATCTGGTCCCAGAGCAGTGACCTGGTGTACACCTCGGCGGCCGACTGCTTGGTGTGGCGCATCGCGGCGAGCGCGTCGGCGAGGTTCTTGCGCCCCTGGCTCGTGGAGCGCTCGCCGTTGTTGTTGATGAACTCTTGCGAGCTCACGCCGTTGTACTGCGCGGCCGAGAGACCAAAGAGCTGCTCGTTGGTCTGCTCCTCGGTGGGCTGCGTGAGCGAGTCGCCGAGCCGGCCGAGCATCGAAGGGGCAACGCCGGTCATGGAGGCGTCACCAAGACCAACGGCGGGAGCGTCGACCCACGAGCCGCCCGAGGGCTGGGGTGCGATGGCCTGCATGGTGTTGGTGGCCGCGTTCACGCCGGCGTCCTTGAAGACGTTCTCCAGAAGCGTGGCGGCCTCGGCGCGGACGTCCTCGGACACGCTGGGGATGGCGGGCGTGGAGCGGCTCGAGAGGACAAAGGCTCCGACCAGGAAGAGCATGAACAGGATGCCGCCCTGGGAGGAGGACTTTTCCGAGTCGGCGAAGGGGGCCTCGGCCTTCTTGGCCGGGACGACCTGGAGCTCCTGCTTGACCTCGGTCTCCATGGGGTACTCGCCGAGGAAGCTGACGTTGTCCCAGGTGCCGGGCATCGTCATGCCGTCCATGTCGTCGTAGCCCGAGACGAAGGCGTTGCCGGGAGGAGGGGCCATGGCGGCGCTCTCGAGACGCTGGACGTGCTCGGTGAGGACGCTGACCTTCTTGCGGAGCTCGCCCGTCTCGATGGTGTGCGTGCGGATCATCTCCTCCTTCTCCATGTTCATCGACTCGATGTACTCCTGCTGGAACTGCTTCTCCCTCATGAGCTGCTCCATCTGCTTCCGCATCTCGGCCATCTCCTCCTCCATGTCGGTGAGGACGGCGGTGAACTGCTTCTTCTCGTCCTCGAGGCGCTCAGTGTGCTGCTTCTTCCTCTGGCGGGAGTCAAGGCTGGATGGTGTCAGTACATATCAAACGTCTAGTTGAAATTGGTGGGCACTCACGCTGCTTGCCGATTCCTCAGCAGGCGCTTCTGCTGCTTGAGCTCCTTGATCTCCTGCTCGTCGGTGGACTGGGCGATGAGCTGGTCGATGTTGCTGAGGTTGCGCTCGGCGGGGATGTCGAAGCGGGCGTTCTTCTTGCGGATGCCGTCGCCTCTCCTCATGTCGTTGTGGGAGCGGATGGCGGGGCTGCCGGGGCGCATCTTCTTGGCCATGGACTCGGCCTGGCCGATCCAGCCCTTCTGAGGCGACGTGGGAATGGACTGGTTGCCGCCGATGGGAGCGAACATGTTGATCTGGCCGGTGGGGTTGGTGAAGGGCGTCTGGCCCTGGACGACGGGTCTTTGGAACAGCGAGGCGGCGTTGTCGTACTCAGCGGAGAGGCCGTCGAACTGCTGCAGAGGCGTGCAGGAGCCCGAGGTGTTGCTCAGGGACCAGGCGTTGCCTTGGGGGCCGAAGGGCGATGGCTGAGCATGGTCGATGCGCATGAAGGGGTTGTTGCTGTGCTGCTCGAGGAAGGGGTTGTTGGACGGCACGGACTGCATCTCGACCGACTGCCACTCTTCCGTCTTGGGCGAGAAGAGCGAGGAGCCAACGGCGAAGGATTCCCTGCGGCTGTCGGCCATGGGGGGCGACATCTCCAGGCCGGAGTCGAGGGCGCTGTGATCGAGGATGTTCTCGTCCAGAATGCTGTGGTCCTCCTCCTCGTAGTACTTTTGCGCCTGATTTGTGTCGACTGTCAAAGGTGTCGGTCTGAAGTAGGCGGGCATCTGGTAGGTCGAGACCATTTCTGGCGATTTTGATCGGCAGTCGTGAGATGACTGCGAAGTTGTAATGTTTCTTGCAATGCTGCCTAATTTATTCTCCCAAAATCTGTGGTGAAGAGGAAAAAAGTCGTGTTAGTCGAGAGCGGCGGTGAGGAGGAGGATGATCATCCAGGGTTTATTTTTGGGTTTAGTGAGATGTGGGGACTGTGTGCTGCGCACTCTTCCGAGAGACTCGCGAGTGAGGGGGATGCGCTCCGGCTGAGAGCGTAGTAAAGCGGGATATGACGGGAATGCATGCAAGGAAGAAGGAAAAGTCTCGGGGAACAGTCGAGACGCCGCTTTTGTTAAATGATCAAGAGCAGGTCGCAGAGCGCAGCTGCGATGAGGGCAAGAAAAAAAGCAAAGTGGTGGGAAGCGGCCGGGCGGACGGGGCTCAGTGAGTGAGTGAGTGATAAGAGAGGTTGGTGGAGATGAGGGAAGCGGAGCAGGTGGGAGGGAGGCCGGAAAGTTTTAAAAGCGCGGTGCGTGCAGAACCCGAGAGAGAAGGGAATGGGGGAAGGGAAAAGGCACTTACAGGCTTGGGGTTATCGGCTCGTCTTTTTCTCGAGTGGTACGGTGCTGCGATGCACTCCAGATCTTGTGGCAAGTTGAAGGAGCAGGTCAGTCAGACACGAGGCGGGGAAGGCCTATGTATGTATGTGTGTGTGAGAGGGCGCAAGTGTGAGTGCGAGTGTGTGTGTGTGTGTGAGTGTGAGAGTCGGTAGGCCGATATCTTGGGAAGGTTTCCAAGAAGGACGGATGATGGAACAATAATAAACAACTTGTGTGTGTTGCAACGACGGGGGGAATCGTCGAAAGATGGGGTGCCGGAAGTATGTATATGTATGTACGTATGTACGTATGTACGGTGGACGCAGGATGTGTATGTGTGTGTGTGTGGTGTGCGAGTGGTGGTGGTGTGTGATGGAGATGGATCTCGTTCTCTTGTGGTCTTTGGGTCTCGGGTCTCTGGTGTGTGGTTCTTGGTCTTGGGGGTGGGAGACAAGGTAGAGCCCGAGGAGGATGGACCATGGTTTTGTACTTTTGCAAGGAAAGGCGGCACTTCTGCGGGACACCGGGAAGGAGGTACTTGGCCATAAACGGTGGGCAGGTGCAGGTACTTGCTTGGCTTCCAGAAGAATACGGTGGAGGTTGACATGGATGAGGAGGGGAGAACGGACGGGAAGGCATGTAAGTACCTCCGTACCTTCTGGGAGGAGGAGGAGGTCAGGCTGGTCCGGGTCCCAATGCCATCCCGGTCCAGGGTACGGAGTACCTCAGTACACTGTAGTAGTGTAGAGAGCGCAGTGGGGAAAGACAAGAGGGACGAACGCGCGAGCGAGCCGGGATGGGGAACCCAGAGCCCGCCGCGGGCAGAGCAAGCAGCAGCAGTAGCAGCAGCAGCAACAGAAACGGTGCTGCTGCGTGGGTGGATGGTTAATGGTCGGCCATTCGTTTGTGGAGGGTGGTGGGTGGTCGACGGACATCGGGGGGTGGGTGTGCGTAGTAAGGTAGGAATCCAGTCAGCTCAGCGAAAGAGAGAGGAAGCGAGAAGCCGAGCCTTCAGTGTGTCTGTCTCTCACTGACAAGAGAGAGATCATGATGCCAAGCAGCCGGAACGACTCCGTTCCCTGCTTCCCTGGCTTTCGGGTTCCTCGACGATAGATGCCCTCTGTTGAGGGTACTACACAACGCCAGTATGGCTCCTGTCTTGTCCATGTCTGGGTCGTCTCCCTCGCGAGACCGCGGGATGCACCCGGAAATCTTGCCAGGCATCTTGTCATGATGGCTTGATCTTGGCCCTGGCGAGAACGAGCGTACGCACACTATGCGAGCAGCAGGGCTGGCAGGTTGGTTGACAGGCGCAGACAGACGGCCGGGAATGACGCCTTGGACGACAACCGAGACCTGGGGGAGCGGGCAGGCTGGACGACGACGGAGCAGGGGTTCGTGTTTGGTTTTGGCTTTAGACCGCCTCGAACTGCCCTCACGGTCTCTATCAACTCGCCCGCCGTCGTTCCCGGGCTCTCGCCTCCTGGTCACTGGTCGGTAGTGTCCAGCGCCCAAGCCGGAGGACGAGGAAAACAAGGCTAAGGTACCGTTCGGCGGGCTAAACTAGGGCAAGGCACCTGAGAACCGACGCTCGAGAGAGGCTTGCAATCCCATGATGGCTGCCATATGGAAAAATAGCGTAGCGAATCCTCAGAGCAGAGCAGAAAAAACGCCGGCCGCGGGTCCGACAGGGCAGGACAGGGTACCCAGGAAGGGCAAAGACGGCATGGGACGAGCGGGATGGCCATGGGAAGGGTCAGAGAAGCGTCCAAAGCGAAACCCAACCCCACGCCCAGCCGAAGTGCTCCGACCAGAATCTCAGTGCGCTCTCTCGACGGTCTGTGGCTCTTCTTCGCTCGGTTTGGGTGGAAGGGGCGAGTGGCCGGGTATGCGTGTGTCAGTCAAGGGCCGCTGGGGGACGACAGATTCCGGCCGACGAATGAGGTCGGAGGGAGGAAGGATGACAGAGAGATTCTGGACTCTGGGACTCTGGTACTCTGGGCCTTCTGGGTCCCGGCCGTTTCGATGCGCCGGGTCTGGGTGGACGGGGATATTGCCGGGAGGCAAAACGTCCATGGTCGATGGACGACAGTGACAGGCGGGGGTCGGCCAAGGGAGAGAAAACACGAGTAAAGCTCCGAAGAGGCTCGGCCGGGGAGCCGGAACGGTCCAATAGAGTCGAGAAAAAACAAAAATAACTGTTATTGTCAAATTAGAGATGGAAAAAACAAGACGACGGGAGGGATGAGATGGAGATGGAGTCAGTCACCAGCAGCAAACAAGCAGCAACAGCAGCAGGAACCTTGGCTGGGCGAAAATGGGAATAGCGGTCACGGTCACGGTCACAGACGGTGGGGGTTGGGCGTGCAGCGCAGCTCTCGGGCCACGGTCCGTCCGGCAAATGGCTGGAGACGTACTAAACGGTGGCGGATCTGATTACCGTGCCAGCGCTATTTGCGGTGCAGGAAGTAGAAGCAGCAGCAGCAGCAGCACACACAGACAGACGCTGGAAGTTCCTGCCTGGACTTGCACGACCGGCATGACGTACCGTTGGGTGCACCGTACTGAGTGCGATGTAGGAGGCAGGTACATCCCTCGCGTACCTTACCCGGGATCAGGAGGTGGGAGTTGGGTGGGCGAAGCCGTTGCGATGACCAAAAACGGAAGGATAGATGCTGAAATTAGAGGTTTGGGGTGAGCCGTCGAGTCCCCTGGTGACCCGAACCACTGGACGAGAGGCGCCGCCGGGCAGGGCAGCTCCAGCAGGTTGGGCAGCGACGGCCGCTCTCTTCCGCGATAGGCCCGTACGCCGCCCGCGCCCGTTGATACCTAAAAGTCTGGCCTGGAAGGTGCGCTACAAGGTACCTGCCAGAGGTACAAGAGGTACCTCTGGCCACCTGAGAGAGCCCGGCGCAGCCCTCCCGCGTCCGCTAATCAGCCACTGTTTCTCCTCCTCCGGCTCCCCTTGCTCAGCGCTTCGCGGGGGGGGGGGGGGGGGGGGGGTCACCACCGCCGCAGCAGCCAGGTACCTACGAAAGTACAGGGCGAGACGCGGAAGGTGCTGTTGCTGGTTTGCTTACTTCAGCCTGGACGGGTAGCATCGAACCTCCATTTGCCGGGCATCTTATCGTTCCAGACCTGGTAGTCACGAAGTCGAGTGATCTCTGACGGCATTGGTACGCCGTCTACCATTCAGCTGCCACGATGGGCATCTGGGTGTGATTGCGACCAAACCCAGCAGCAAGGCAGGACAGGGCAGAAATAGGCAGGGCGAAACGAAACAAGCAATCACTTCCGCCATCAAAACACGCAGGCCCCGAAGACGATGTAGTACCTTATCTGTCAGTCGCGATGGCTTCGGAGAACCAACCTTGAACGGCGACATACCGTGTATCTGCTTGCGCGAGGTACGGTACGGAGCAGGAACGGAGAGACGGAGCATGACGAGGCCCCATCCAGCGTGGTATCGTCACTTATTCCCTAGATCATCTGCCTCGACCCAACATGAGAGAGAAGAATGGGAAATCCGACAATGCACTGCTCCCGATCCGATCGATCGACTCAACCGATGACAGTGAAGTTTTTTTCTTCTCTTCTCTTTTTCCGAGCCCCGTTTCCTCTCTCCATCTTCCAGAATATCAGAGCGCAATTGGCCAACCTTGCGCGTTGTAAGTTGGGATTATGCTCGCACCACCACACGGCCTTCTCAGCCACATCCCTGGAGCCGGAGGGGGAAGGGGACAGCCACCTTTGGCGGACGCCTTGACCGACAGGCCCAAAGTCAATTCCAACATCGAGGAAACGCAGAAAGAGGGGCGCGCTGCTGCACTGCAAGCATAGGTGCCATGAAGAAAAAAAAAGTCGGTGGCTGGGGATAAACATGCCGGAAAACCTTCTCAGCGGCGCCGGTGATGCCCAAGGAGGAACGTCAACACCAAACCAGCCACTCAGCGCAGAGAGACGCGTGAGCCCCAACTCCACTGTGCTTCATGGCCGCATACTGCGCGGCCCGTCGTCAGCAGGTGAAGAGACCCTCACTCTCTTTTTCTCTCTCTCTTCTGTTGTGTCGGTGTGCCAGTGCCCCATGGTGCTTTGTTTGGGGCCATCCTCCGGGTGTGTGGACTATGTACATTGACTCATAGCTTCGCTGTTCTGGTACCTCGCCTCCCCCGACTCCTCACATCGACTCTTTCTGTTGTTGTTGGAGGCCAACGTCTCGAGATGATACGGCCTGCCCCCCATCGGCCGTCGTCGATCCATTGCGACGCGTTTCGCGTTTCCTGAAGCGCGCCAGCACCGGGACGACAGACAATCCATCAACACCCCCGGACCACAAACTGCAGGATTGATTCGCGACGTCACGGGCGTCCATCGACAACGTGATTCATGCGCGACCCCACCGAGGAGACCCGGTTGCCAGCGCTCGCCCGCCGGTGGACGCCTGAGGGTGCTGTGAAGTCGCGCGAGAGAGAGACGAGTCTGCGAGACTGGAGGACCTGGTGTTGTTGCTGCAGAAAGTCCCCCGACCATGCCTCCTCTCGACTGCATGCCTTTGGGCCCCCTCAGCAAGTCCCCGCGGCCTAAGAGGCACGCTATCTTAGCGGTTCAGAGGTCCAGCGTCGTGGAGGGAAGGTCCATCTGGGCACGGGTGGACCGTCTCCTCACCTTCTGGAAAAACTCGGCCGCCGCAGAAGCCGGAAGGTGGACGTCCCGCCGACTGGTGCGCTCAATGGCGCCGTTTGAAAAGCGGGGCGCCCATAAAACGACCCGTTATCGACCGGCGCCGTCCCCGTCATTAGCCAATCGTCTAAGTGAGGCGGGCGGCGAAGGCAAGGTACCTGAGAGGAAGGTGCAGCTGTGGTGAGTTGGGGAAGTCACTACTAGTGGGAAGAAGAACGGAAGTCGCGACTGCTCTTGCTCTTGCCTTCCACCATATCAAATGATGCTCGACGACGCTATCGACAGCTGCCGCCGCCGGTCCTCCAATGACGCGAACCGCGCTTAGCCGGTTTGATCCTCTCGCTCTTGTCCCTCGCCAATTCGTCTCGTGAGATTCTCACGCACTCCTCGTCAACACCACCATCACCACCGAGGTACCTGAACCTCACAACAGCTGCACATTGCCCCGAGCTATCTCGTACCTCGACTCTACGGACACACTACCTAACATAGCTCCCCCCCTCCCACATGGCCGGCAGCCTCGGCCTTCCTTCGAGATAGCCAAGCCCAAGGCTGCGCCCAAGCTCCCAGAACCAGAAACAGCTACAGCTACAGCTACAGCTCCAGCTCCAACTAGCTGCAGCCATCTACGGCTACAGATCCGGCTCCGTCTTCAGCCCCATCGCGTCGTTTCGTCCTGCCGCGTCTCACGCGTCCCTTGGATGCGAGCCCAACCCGTTGGCCAGACCAGACCGCCGGCCCACGACCCCTAATCTGGATGCTGCTTTGTCACCACAGTTACGGCTTCAGACCGCCAATCTCGTCATCGGAGGCGCCGTGTGCGACGCATCCCATCGCCGCCGGTCCCCAAACACGCCCAACGCCCGCATCGGATCCGTCACGCTGGCCCGGGGCTGCCCATCCGGATCTCTCCCCGTTTCCCTCGGTCGACACTGATCTCGTTGCCTCATCGTACTTCTCCTGCGCCCTGCATGAACGAGGAACTTGTCATGGCCTTCATTGGCCCCCCCCCCCCCCCCCCCCCCCCCCCCCCCCCCCCCCCCCCCCCCCCCCCCCCCCCCCCCATCGCGGCCGCTCGTTTCTCCTCGCCGTGCCGTGCTCCGCCTGCCAAGTCCACCGCCTCGAAGGCGGCGCGGCTGACCTCAACCTCGTACCCAAACGTACGTTGTTGCCCAACCTGACGACGCGATCGAGATCGGTTGGCGGGCAGCCCTCGGAGATGACTGTCGTTGCTCTGCTGCTTGCTATTGTCCTGACACTATAGGTACCTCGAGACACGGGAAAATAACCCGTCGACTAACTCAAAGCCACATTCATGCCCTCGCCTCTATCGGCAGTTGGAATAGCCTTCGTTTTGCGCTTGTTGCGCTAGGTCGATCAGCCCTCTGGACGCTATAGCCCAGGGACTTGGGCAGCCGCAAAGGAAAAACCTCGCTCGGTTCGGTTCCGCCGTTCGACGACCGCCGTCTTTTGGCCCGTTCTCCCGAGAAAATCATCCAATTTCCAGCAAGGTCAATCGCTGATGTCGAGAAGAAACATCGCGTTCAGCCACTCCCTGACAGAAGTTCTGACAGGGCTGACCCCAGCGGGGCATCTGAAGTTCAGAACACCCCTGTACCCGGGGCTTTTTGTTTAGATCCAAGACTCTCCCTTCTCCAAACTAGCAACCCGGTGAGGATCCCCGGTCTCACATCACTTGGAGAGGGGAGGGTTCCCGGTTCACGACCATTGACTGCGGCCGGTGTTGCGGAAGCCCAGAGACCATGACAGAAAACGCGGCGCGGCCTTCTCGATGATCGAAGCGGCTGGCCCGACCGATCGCCATATCAAGTTTCTTTCCTGACGCAATGACATGACGGTTGCCGCCCTCCGTTTTGTCGGTGAGCCCCCGACGACAGCTTAAGCTTCTCGTCCCGGGGTCCACTCCGGAGCTGCTCTCAGACTTTCTCCCTTGCCTCTCCCAGCTTTGAAGTCGGAGATTGAACTTCAAGCGATGGATCATGGGCCCGTACCCCCCGCCGCGTGCCATGATGCGATGCCGCGATCCACCGCCTCCGTTTCGCTCTTCCCGACGTCATCCAGAGCCCTGGGCCCGTCTGGATCTCGCCAATGGGCCATGGCTTCCCCCTCCCTGCGAAGACAGGAGCAAACCCTACGCCTCCACGCGCACGGTGCCATCGTATCCATGGAGCTTTGAACAATCGCAGAGCTGGATCCCGACATTGAACTTTTGGGAGCTTGGATCATCACTCGGTTGCAGACTCCATTCATGCACCCTCCCAGGGTTCCCGCTCTGTCGCAAACAAGGTCGCTGAGACTGGTGGGTTCGAAAAGAGTCTCGGAACGATTCCCCGTCCACAAAATCGACGGCCTCATGGCGGTGAACGGACGTCGTGCAGCCCCCTAACCCACCTCCGTCTTGTCGTGCTGCTGGAGGAGAGCGGGAGTCTTCGAAAAGGGAAGAGAAAAAACTTTGGTCTCCAGAGCAATGACTCTTTTCAGTGAAAACTCTGCTGCTGGGGCGCGGGAGGCCGTCGCTGCGTCCTATCAATCGACGCGATATCACCAAGAGACAGCGCGCGGTCCCGCCGAAGGATCCTGTCGCTCCTCCGCCTCTGGGGGGCTCTCGTCACATCTCAGCAACCTCCACACGCGAACGGAAAGTTTACGGCGCATCGCAGAAAACCCGCCGCGCATGCGTCTGCTATCGCGGCCCCCAAATGGAGACGATCAGATCCGGTGCTACAGTCCGATGTGCGGTTGACACCTCGGCCCATGCGCGCGTGTCGTGGCCGTGCGGGCAGTTGCAGTTGCAGCACGCTGGAGCGCTGCAGAGTCTAGAGTCGCGAATGCCATCGTCCATCGACAGACGACGGTGCAGCAACGTTTCTTAGCCAAGGCCGTCCGTACCACGAATACCAGCGACAATGATATTGACGGCTACCCAACGTGAGTGATCATTGTTTCTCGTCTATTTGTGCCTTTTGCAGGGAACTGGCTTCTTACTTAGGGCACTTGGACGGGTTGATTGTCCACGATAGCGGCCGGCAAACGCCTCCAACCAGCCACTTCCTTCGACTTCCCTCCCACCACCAGCCCCGATGGCTGCGCTACTGCGTTCTCTGGAAGCTTTGGAGAGTTGACTCATCCTTCCCTGCCTGAAGGGTTGGGCATGGTTGCTTCTCGCGTCCCACTTTTCCGTCCAGTCGTGTCTGGCAGACGCCTCATCCCAGGTTGGCGGTGAAGCTGTCCAGGGATTCTTCCCTTCGCTCGCCTTCCCTCTGTCCAACGCCGCGTTTCCGAATTTGGGCCCCTTGCTTGCCCGCCTGGGAACTGGACGTCGTCGTGCTAGGATAAAAACAGATCTCTGGGTCTCGGGCGGCCGGCCTTGGGCCACTCACGTCGACGTTCGACTGGCGTTCTGAAACGGAGCTTGCGCCGTCGCCGCATACACCACGCAGGCCGCTACCGCGGGCACTAGTTTCCGAGATACCCTCGTCGTCCGTCACCCTGATTGTCCGTCAAATTTCGTCCTGCAGAGCTCTGCAGCGCTGCTGCAACGAACATCTCCACCGGGTCATACGACTGAGACTATTCGACGTCACGACCGCCACGAGAGACGTCTCTCGGGTAGGGCGGTCAAGGGTCCCAAAATTAAAGAGAAGCATACAGAGTACGAGAGAAGAGCCTCCGTGCTTGGCTTCGGCCAGCTGGGTGTTAGTCATAGCCGCAACTGACACGAGCACGATGTTCCCCGCACTTGGAGAGGGGACGTCGTTTGAGATGGCATCTCGTTGTCGGGTGGACATGGCGCGGCACGCGAAGGAGTCGGATGGAAGCTCGAGGTCCCCAACATGAGTCAATGGGAGAGCTCCCAGAGCTCCAGAGCTCCAGAGGTACCAGAGCTCCAACAATTTGCCACTCTCGTCTGCAGACGATGGTGCAATCCAGGGATCATTTCACACCGCATCTCCTTGACCTCGGCGGGACGGACACGAGCTCAGCTCTGCAGCACGTGTAAGCGCGGGACGCGTCCAGCATCGGATCGGCACGCGTTTCCCATTGCGCCGAGATCATCTGTCGTTTCGTCGTGATTGAGTTTTTGGTGACTGAGAGCTCTGGGCTCGGGGCGTGGCGGCGTCTGTCAATGTGTCAGGTCGTGAGGGGGCTTGTCGGGGTAGCCTGGCTGATAGTGTGTCTGTCTCGTTATCGTTGATCGATTTTGAGGGTCTCGCATCTGGAGCAGTGGAGGTTGCTGCCCCTGATAGCTTGATAGCATGATGGCTACGACCCCTATCGTCCGTGAACGGCTCTCCGCCTTGGGGAAGCGGTGGCAAGTACCAGTAGGTACCCTCATAGTTTGGGTTTTCGTCCGATTTGACTGCAGAGGGTTGTCCGAGATAGGCCGGCACACGCTCATCGTTTTCGCGAGTTCGGATACGAACATCTTTGGACGGGTCTCTTCATCATTGGTATGTGTGAGGCAGTGCGACGGCTTTATACTCGGCGTCGAGAGAGTTTCTGTCTGCAAGTGAGAGCTTTTCTGGGGGTAACTCGGACTGTCGTCCCTTACGTGGGTATCTCGATCGTTTCGTGAAGGTTCTCGTATATCGCCAGGTGGCGATGACATTGATCCGAGGGGGTCGTCTGTCCGATATCGAGCGATGACGGACGACAGCGACGATAACAGACAGTAATTAGGAATAGCCGTGATCACGGAGGAGAAAAGCAGCAGCCCGCACGTCCTCCATGCCGACGTACCTGCCTCCCGCACACGATCTATAGTTGTCTGCTCTCTCTTCCCTTCGGATCCGGGGTGCCGATGGTGGTGTCCTCGGCGCCGGCGGGAGGACCCTGGAATTGATGAGGTATCCCGATTTGACATCGCCGGACTGGCATGATGGATGACTCGTTTTGCGGGAGGGAAACTTCGCTCAGACGGGATGACGCGTTGTCAGCGCCATCTTGGTTTGGCATGCTTCGGATTGACGGGCCAGTTGAATCCTGTTGCGATTGCCGCGCGCTTGAGTGTAAGTGGGAAGCTGTAAACTTCTTCTCGACATGTTCTTTCCTTCTTTCCCTCCCCTCCATCCCCGCCATCCCCTCCCGATGTCCCGATATGAGAAAGGAAGGGAAGGGGGGAGGAGAGTTGGAAGTATGGATGACACCACCTTTGACAGTATCCGGTATTCTTTTCGTTGTTGATATCTCACTTCCTCCCCGGGAGTAGCATTTTAGAACCTCGTGAATATGCTTCGCATGACACTTCTGACATCGACGGACCCCCTTCCTCTCCCCGCCCCCGGACGCCGCGGGGCTCGAGTTCGAAGTATGTATATGCACCCACGACATCTGACAGGTTTTGCTTTCTTCTTGATCTGTCTGATATGGTTTACTCCATGAGAGGAGGTATCGGATGACATGAAAAAGTTGACGCTCCCCCCGATCCGTCAGGGTTCCTCTCCTCCCGCCTTTTCACTTTCGTTTCCATGAACCATGCCAGCACGATTCTTGAAGTACTGTGTACTCGATCTGTCAGACAGACCGCCCTAACCGTGCTCGCAAAACTCAATGTCACGCGGTCCGGTATGTCGTTCGCGGGTGCGGGGGGGCGAACCGGTGGGATCCAAGAGTCAGCGACGTCGAGAAGGTTTCAACGTCGCGCCACGGGATTATCTCCCGAGAAGATACTCCCGGGCGCTGTTCCGAGACGGAGGTTTCTATTTGTTGATTCCAGATACCGGGCCGAACGGTGGACCGCCGCAGCCTCTGCTGATGGTGTGCCCGAGACATGGTGTTCGACATGTCTTATACCACGGTTGAGTTGTTGTCGTTGTTGATTCACCAGCTGTTCGGTCTGGGCAACTTCAACCTCTAAAATTTCTCGGCCCTGGGCTTTCTCAACAAGATGTAAGAGCAAGAGGCGGATGACCCGCAGACAGAGTGTCTGCCGACGGGCTCCTGGGTATCGCGTGTATTATAACACGACCCCCCACGATTTAGTATGAAAGCAGTATCCGGCCAACCGCTCTCAGAAAGCTTGAGACCAACCAGTGCACGTATAACAACATGACCAGGATTGGCCTGTTCTCACATAACTGCTAGGGTATGCCCCAATGGCGCCATGCTCTCGTACGAGACTTTGACGCGGCAGAGGAGGTCATGTGCTTTCAAGCCGGGCTTTTCATCGTCTGGATACTATCGCGGACGCGATACTCAGCTAGAAGTGACGACCGGCGGAATGATCTCGTCGTTCACCACGGTCTTCCGTACAGTGCCATCGACTACGCACAGCACATCGGCCGAGCCGGACGTGCCGGCCAGCCCGCTCAGGCCGTCCTTATCTACGGCGTTGTTAATAACATTGGCAAAGAGGCACTCGCTGCCTACTTGTCCGCCCTCCCTGTCGGCGACAGTCTCTCGCCACCTACCTAGGCGACACGTACGCACCCCGCTGCGTCGACTTCGCTTTTTGCGATAATTGTCTTCGCTCTCGCAGCGGCTCACGAAAAACTGGCATATGCCAGCATCACGTCGAGTCAGAGAGCACAGCAACTTCTTTCCGCTCAGTCCCGAATCCGGGGCATCTTTGCCCTCCCTCGGGCATTATAAAAGCTAGCAGCGGTTCCATGATAGAGTGAAGCAGGTCGTCAAGGCGCGCGCGGGCTGCGAGCGGGGATGTGCCCTCGTATGTCCTCGTCGACCGGATGGCGAAGTTCGGGGACAGTAACACTAATCAGTCTGGGAGTTCGCCCCTCGGCCACGCGCATACTGCGACCTATCAACGTATGCCTTCCGTCATTTTCAGACTCGTATCGCACCCGCGATACACGGACAGAGGCGACGAGGGACGGAATGGGGAGGTTACACATGTCTATTAAGGGACTAGACGCGAGTCAAGTTGTCTGTAATAGCGGCGCATGCTCGATAGATCGCGAGTTCAAACGAGACAAGGACGCGAGGCAACTAAGCACAAGCGACATTGTATATCAGAAAAAGTCGGAGAAGCTCCCTTGCTTGCGATCGTTCTTTTAGAGGGGGGCTCGAGAGGGTGTTTATCCCGAGCAAGGGTATTCGATGAAGGAAACACTTCGTACAGGAGATCGAATCGAATGCCGGCCGATAAAGACTGCCGGTTCTGAAGCTGCCTCACGATACGAAAACAGAGCCAATAGTCTCCCAGGGCCTTTTTACGTCTTAACCACATGATCGATTGTGTTGGAAGGTCATCACTATAAATGCTCGCCAGTGTACCTCACAATACGCCCTCTTTCACCGAACATGATGAGTGTGGATAGACACGTTTCTTTCTGACATCGTGCTGGTACTGCTGACTTGGTTCGGGAACGGTTCAGGCCCTCGGACCCCTCAGTCGCGGCCATACCACGATACATCGAGTTACGTTTCCGTCATCTTGGATTTCTTATCGCGGATACGATACGTGGCCAGAGGTGACGGAGGCGGACAGTAGGGGTCGCGAGATGGAGTCGCGTCTGCGAGGGCAAGCCTCTACACCGACCATCTCTGATGAAACTCGCATGCTCGTTGATCAGCACAGCTTGGAGACGACCCCAAACATATCTCTCGGTTTAAGGTGTTGCTGCGAGTATCTCGTCCCTTACTTGAGGACCTTTTAAGGGGCTCTGAGAGGGCGTTTATCCCGCAAGTAGCGTAATGATGCGCAACGGGGAGAGGCTTTTCTGAACAACTCTCACGTTATAAAAGCAACGATAGTAGTCGCCCGAGGCTTTCCCCACCTCCCACCGGCATGAAGTTGTTGGAAACGTCTCTTGTTGTTGTTGTAGGCGCGCTTGGTATGCCCTCAGCCTCGAGAGGTTCACCCTGGAATCTATCTGCCCGTCCTCGGTCGCGCCCATGCCACGATGTTAATGCTACAGCTTTTTCGTCCTCTGGAACTTATCGCGGACGCGATACGCAGCCAAAGACGATGAGGGATGAACGGAAGGGGGATAAATCCAGACGTAGGCAAGTCAATATCAAGGCACGAGACGGGGAAGTGACGTCGGCGAAGGGCACAGCAACAGCGGGAGATCGAACGTGCGGCCCTCCGCGCAAGAAAGGAACAAAGCGTGCTCGCCGTCTAGAGAAAAAGGCCGAGTACATGCTCACCTGCGATCCTTTTTAAAGGGTGCCCGAGAGGGCGTTGATTCCAGGTATCCTATCAGCCATGGAAAATATCTCAACTCCAGGGCTTCAATCGGCGGTGACCTACCTTCACGTCAAAAAAAAAAAAACAAGCCAGTCGTTCGTTGCCCGAGGGGCTTGTCCCGCGTCTCACCTGCATGATGCAACCTGCACCTCGATCTTTTCCCCAGCTTAGTCCTGACGACCCCTCACCACACGCGCAGATCACACAGAAAAGAGGGGAAGGGGAGGAGAACTTCCCTCGGGTCCTGCGGGACGACGTTAAGTAATGGCGTAGGCCGGTTCAAGCTGGCGATGGCATCATCTTCCATCATCATACAATCTAATATCCCACTTCGCTGATATCAAACCTTAATCCATCAAATCGAGCCATATCCTTACTCAGAAAGACCGGAAAGATGTCCAACTTCCCCAAGTTAATCCCAGCCTTCACCGCCCGCGTACTCCCTCCCCATCCCTCCCCAAACTTCGCCATCTGACAGATTCCCCGCAGGTCCACCTAGGCACAGTCTCCCCCCTCGGCGCCCTCGCCAACGGGCCAACCCAAGTCCACGCCTCCTTCCTCGAAAACGAGGGCGGCATCGTCTCCAAAGGATCCTACCCGCTCCGCCTCGACGCCGCGTTCCGGCACGGCTCAGACTTCTTGCGCTTCGACCCCGGCGGCGCCCGCGCGCGGCTGGAGGTCACGAGCATTTTGGTTGACAAGAACACCGATGCCGTGGTGCGGTTCGACTACACGGGCGTCGTGGACGTGACGGGGGCGGCGGGGAAGGTTCTTAACGCTGCGCCGGATGCTAAGACTACGGATTTTGGCGATGCTTGTTAGGAACCATCTTCTTTCCTTTCCCGTCTTTCTTCAAATATGCAGCGACTGACCGAACGCAGTCACGCACGTAAAGCTCGCGTCGGGCCACGACTCCCTCAAGGACCTCGAGAACAAGGTCTACGTCGGGTCCGGGCGGTTCATCGTCGAAGAGGGAAAGCCCGTCGTGGTGGAGTACAAGATCAGCGAGGTCGTCGCTTGAACGCGACTCTGAAAACATCACACACTTTACCTCGCTGCCGTCTTCTTCAACGTTTGGATTTGCCTATGATAAGAAAAAAAAGTCTTCGTCTAACGTCTCTCAATCCACGACTCGTTGCGTCCCCATCCTCCGATAAGAGAGTCACACATCTCTCGGGACCATCCTCCATCTCCGTGCGTGTGTCTGAGACTCCTGTGACTTTGTGACGTTGCCTGCCTGGCCGTGTAGCAAATCCGAAACTCCAACAGTGCAGCCCTCTGCTGCTGCAAATGCAATGCGTGTGTAAATATGTGTCGTTTGTCGTGGTTGTCCTGAACCCGTCTTGCTTCTTCCAATCTGTGGGTTAGGCGTGGTCGACCTGGAAGAACCAAGGCATCTATGCCCGATATTCAGAAGCGCGGCTAGTCGAAAATCGCCTACACCAAACTCGGTTCCGATCCGGTGCCTCCCGGCCTTGCCCGTGCTAGTCCTCCGCCGCAATGATTTAGGAAATGCCCGCCAGCTGCATGAGGCGCTCGCCGGCGCGGAGGTTGGCGTACTCGTACGCCTTGGACTCGGGAGGGAACGTGCCGTTGGCAGCCCACAGGTCGATGAGAGGCTGCATGGGCTCGAGCTCGTGAGGCTTGAGCATGTCGAGGGCCGTGGCGGTGAGAATGAAGTGGCTGAAGCACGAGTTCAAAGACTTCTCGAGGTTCAGGTGGTAGAAGGGCTCGACGAAGTGGGCCCAGTAGAGGTGAGAGTAGACGCGGAACATCTGGCGGAAGATGGTCTGGCAGACGTCGATGAAGTTCTGGGGGAATCCGGAGCGCTTGCCGATCCAGTCGGGCTCGCCGCTGGTGAGCTGGGAGAGCGGCGTCGTGGTGATGGCCGGGTTGTGAGCAAACGAGACGCCCGAGGGGTCGGTCGGGAAGATGTTGGTGTCGTCAATCTTGCCCGATATCCATCTCTGCATAAGAGTCATGTATTCGGCGGCAGGAAGCTCGACGGGCTCACGACGGCTGTTGAGCCAGGTGAAGGAGTGGTTCCTACGGGGCGTCAGATTTGCCGAGCACGAGCTGCCGTCATTTTACTTACGCTCCAGCGGACATCCTGGGGCAGGTGGTCGCGTTGCAGATGGTCGTGCCATCCTCCTCCTTCTCGTGGAGAACGCGGACGAAGTTCCACAGGTTTCTGTAATGCTCAACAACTGCGGCCTGGTTAGCAGAGGTTCCATCATTCCCGCAGACAGAGGAGCGTGCCTTGGTGAGCAATCCACTCGCCCTGCTCGACCGTCTTGGGCCTTGCGCTCAAGGTCATGAAGTTGCCCTTGACGATGTGCTTGCCATAGTTGGTGTTGAGCCAGATGGGCATGGGCCGAGGCAGGTGATACGAGTTGAGAACATCGTCGCCGGTGGCCAAGCCACCCTGGTCGTCCATACCAATAGTCTGGGCGAGGGAAGGAGAATTGGGAAGAGGCGGAACGCTAGGGGCTTTGACGGACGACTGCGGCGCCTGGGCAACGGTGGGCGAAGAAGGCTGCTGGCCGGCGGTAGAAGAGGTCGGAGACTTGTTCGGTCCAGGTGGTTTGGCGGAGTTACCCCGGAAGCGGGCGTTTCTGTATTGGCGTCTGATTAGCAACGTGACAAGCAGCAAAACCAGTCCAAGGCACAGAAGAAAATCGAGAATGATGGTGACGGCGACCACTGAGCCCACCACCGGAAGATAGAAACACCCAAGAACGTTCTCCAGCCATGTGGAGAGGGTCTCGCTGAGACAAGGCAGGGGTGGCATGGGGCCCTAGGGGCTGGTTGACAATCTAGGGATGTCTGAGACTGGAACCACCGGACGAGACCAATTGCGGGAACGACGAGGCTCGAGATGAGGATGTTTGCGTGTGACGAGGGTGTTGAGTGGGTAGGGTGGAGAGATATTTCCCGAGAGGCAAGGATGCTGCTTCAGCCCTGTCAGGAGGAAATTCGAGGATGGTTTCGATGTGTCCGAGGCGTAATTGTCGAGGGTGCCGAGCTGAGGGAGGCATTGACTAAGCGGGGCAGCTCTTGATGTGCTGGTTTGACTCTGCTGGCCTTGGAAGGTGGTGAAAGAATCGTGAAACTGCCTCGACAGGTGCAGAAACGGGAGAGCTCCATTGTTGGGTGTGGTGTTGTGGTAATAGGCCCAAGGGTTTTTATGCAAACAGAACCAGTCGGCAGATGGTGAACGGAGCTCTTGTCTGGCAACACCCAGCTTCGAACAACTGCGAGGCCCGAAAGGTTGTGAGCTGGCCACACAACTCCAGGTTGTTGTTGGTGGTGTTTGATGTCCATCAATGATCGGAATGGTTGTCGGGGCAGAGTGTTTGGCGCCTTCCCTTGACTGAGTCGCTGGTGATGGTGTCAAGTCCCTGGTGCCATGGTGCTCGCTTTATGCCCTTGTGCTCCCCCCAGTGGATGGCTGTAAGACACAATGCGTGGCGAATGAGTCGTGGTGTTGGACAAGCCAGTGAATTGAGCTCAGAGTGAGTGCCCAGTCTTGTCACACTCATCCAGAGTTGGTGTTCCCAAGTCTTGCGGCCCAACCTGTGAAGGCAGGTGCGGGTGACAGGCTGGCCTTTGAAGCAGCCTGAGGTAGCGAACACTGGCGACCACACAAAGCCACTGCTGAGGGAACAAAGTCCGAATTGCTTCACCACCACCAATCTTTTGTCGTCCATTGTGTAAAAAAATAATGCACCCCATGTCTCGGGGCCGGGCCGGTTGCATGTACCAAATACGGCGAACGGACTGCAACTGCAATGCTGCACTGCGGGCTGCTGCTGCGGCACTAGCCGAGGAACCGACCTCACAGCTGTCTGCTGTGCAGCCGCCACGACACACACGACACAACAACATCCTCCCTAGCTGGGCTGAGAGGTGTCTGTGATGCAGGGAAAGGGCAGTGGGAGACGGGGGGATGGGGTAACAAACCAGAAGTGACGCAAAAAAATGCAAAGCAAGTATCGATGACGAAGAAGAGAAGGTTGGCAACTCACATTCCTGAGAAGAGGTTCGACATGGTAAAGGGAACACCGCGCGGTGAGGGGGAGGCGGAGGGGGGGTTATATGGCTGGGTCGACAGGCACGAACCTCTCTCTCTCTCCTTGCGGGGGGAGGGCTATAGGGGCGGCTGGGGAAATAGCTTCTCAGCCTCTGCTGGTTCAGAATTCAGACCGTTTGATAATCAGAAGGCGGTCGGTCGGATATCAAGCAAGGAGAAGGAGGGTTAAGCTGAAAAGGGGCGGTTTGAAGGTGAGCTTCTTCGGACTACGTTCGCTCCTGCATCCAAACAGGAGTAGCAGCATGAGGGACACTAGACTGGAAGTGTCACATTAAGCGAGCGCACGGTCCTCAGCCTCCGCAGCCTTGGGGGCATTTGGGTCGCGGTGGCCCCTTTGCTCCTTCGCTATTGGGCCATCTCGCTGCGTGGGAAAGAAGGGGTCCTTTCAGCCTCGTGTGGCGGACGCGACCTTGGGGACTCGGAAGGGACGGCGCATCTGGGTAGGTATTGAAGTAATTTTGCTCTAAAATAAGGAGTAGCGACGCGATCTGTTGCAATTGCAAATTTCCCCCGCCTTAGCCTGCCGCTTCGGTTCGAGCCGGCTTGTCCACCTTGCCTCTTGGGTGGTGCCGTCAGAAACGAGGATCTTCCATCTTTCGGGCGTTCTTGTCTCCGGAGTCCGGAACTGACGAGTCGGTGTGGAGGAGGAGGTGCCCTTCGGAATTAATGACTAAGCATATTTCAGCCTCACTTCCGACACCTGGCCGTCACCAGCCACTAACAAAGCCCGATTCACCCATGGAAGTGGGTCAAATTTTTGCTGAGCAGGGATTCCTACGAGCCTCGTCTTCGCCCAGATCGAAGAAGCTACCGTCGCTGACACGCGCAATCAATCATCCAACCCATTGCATTACTTCCACCTCGATCTTATCCAATACTACAACCCACATCCCATCGCAATTATGTCCGACTCTGAAGAATTGGTCGAGCTCCCCGAGGATGAGGAGGAGGAGGAGGACCTCTTCGGCGACGAGCCCGCGGACGACGCCCAGGACGACCGCAGCCGCGCCGGTAGCGAACGCGCCGGATCAGACCAAGATGACGCCGAGGGAGGCGCGAGAGACGAGGAAGCCGCTACAGCTGCAGCAGACTATCGTACCAAGGTGATTGAGGCCGTTGAGGTGCAACGCCACCGCGTCCCCAAGGCGAAGGACCAAAGAGTAAGTGGACGCGACCGACCGCCCGGCCGCGACATACGCTGACGTGTCTCCCACCAGCTTCGGTCCCTTCGCGTCCCCAAGTTCGTGCGCTTCGTGCCCACGATTTTCGACCCCGCGACGTTCGAGCCTACCCAGGAGGACATCGAGAACGCCAAGGCAGACACGCCCAAGGTCGACGTGCGCGTCCGCAGGCGCGGCGACAAGCTGCAGAGCAACGCGGCAATCCACAGGTGGAGCGACGGCTCCGTGACGATGACGGTCGGCGACGAGCACTACGAGGTGACGACGAAGGCCCTGGCCCCGGGCCCGGACGAGCCCTACTCGGAGCTCAAGGACGGACACTACTACGCGGCCGCGGCGGAGCTGACCAGCAACTTCCTCATGTTCGTAGGTCACGTCACGGACCAGTACATCATCCGCCCTGGCAAGGACGTGCAGGACGACGCGCTCATCGCGCTCGCGGAGCGCATGGCCACAGTGTCGCAGAAGCCGCAAGAGAAGGACATGATCATCAACACCATCCAGGACCCTGAGCTCCGCAAGAGGCAGGCTGAGCAAGCTGAGAAGGAGCACATGAAGGCAATGCGGCGCCGGGAGAATGCAGCTGCCCGCATAGATGCTAGGGGCTACGCCCGCGGCGGAGGCCTGTCGATAGGAGACATTGAGGGCGGACGGCGCTCCGGTGGTGCGCGCAAGAGGGGCATGCCGGGCGCGGCGAAGCAGAAGAGGAGGCGCCCCGAGTACGACTCAGACGACGACCTCCCGTCTGGCGCGAGACGGCAGGACGACTACGACATGGAGGACGACTTCATCGTCGGGAGCGACGAGGACATTAGTGAGGGTCCCGATGACGACAACGAGGAGATCCTGGACGACGATGACGATGACGAGGCGCCGCGCTCCAAGAAGCGACAGAGGAGGTCGGACGATGATGCCGAGGGAGAGGATGACCTGCCGGAGATGAGCGGCAGAGGAAGACGCCGCCAGGTTGTTGACGACGACGACTCGGAGTAGTTACCGTGACGAAGGGAAACACGGCGGTCGTCCTTTCGAATGGCAGCATGAGCGATGCATTATCCATCACATGTATAATATCAGGAATTTCTTTTGCGCAACGCGGCAGAAGAGGGCGACACGGACGCCCTTCCACAGACAAAATACCAAGGAGGCACGATATATCTATCCATCGTCCTGTTGATTTTGCGAGTTCCCGCAGGTGCCGTGATGCCTCGATCGCGATGAGCTCATCTGTTTACCGCCGGGTGACGGGTCGTCCATCCATTGTACTAAATGCGGCTAGACTCGGCCCTGGCGTCATCAACGGTCGAACACGTGCCTGGCCTGACGGTGATGGACGCGGCTTGTCTTTGTGGACCGTTGACGGTACAATTGACTTTGTTGAGGGAGCTGGGCGGAAAGCCAAAAAAAAAGTCGTGGGCTCAGAGAATCAGCATTGGCAAACTCACTGATTCAGTTTTACGGTATCGAAATCTCGGATATGCGTGTGCATTGGGCGAAACCACCCCAAGGTGAACTGCGAGCTGAGCTGCGGTGCGCTGCGCTGTGCAGAGAAGACGTCCAGTGGAAGGCATTATCACATGTCGGGCGCCAAGTTCAGGTATGGGACGGCGCAGCCAAGCAGCTGAGGGGAGCTGCAACACCCCCAACTTACCAAGCTCGGGGAGCAGCACGAGTGTGTGTGGGGTGGGGGTCTCGTGGACAGCGGACAGGCCTGAACCACAGCGCAGGACGCCCTCCCATAGGCGGGACGACGAGGCAATGCCACAATGGGCAGCGGCACCTGATGCCCTGCATCATGGAACCTGTACGTAAGGGAGTCAGTCAATGGGGCCCAACCCACTGCTGTTGCTACTGCTACTGCTGATATTCCCCGGTTCATCATGCGCGTCGTCGCAACGCACGGCTGGGAAAGACGGGAAAAGAGGAGGAAGGCACAACCGGCAAATCCGGACTTTGCTCCTTCTGTTCCGTGTCACAGTACCGTTGAGAGCCGAATCAAACCACGGCGCGGCAGGTGCACCTTGCCTGGCCTGGCCTGACCTGGCCCTTCCCCTTCACTGACTAGTAGTACTCTAGGTATACATGTAGTGGTAATAATAGCTGATACGTACGCGACTCCTGGCGTGGAGAGGACACTCCGTGGTGCTGGACCTGCTGAGCACCACACGGGCTTCATCTCGCATCGAGGAGCGTAATCTCTACCCTTTCTTACTCTCTTAGCGTCCCATCGTACGCCCGCCAATCGTCCTACACATACAACACAACACGCTCCTTGGTTTCCTTCCTCTTCATCTTTTTGATATCGTAAGCTCGTTTGCATCTGTTCATTGCCGGTTTCTGTCTCTCGTCCTTCTCGTTCTTTACTTCTCGATCCCAAGATAAACATCGACGACCTCCTCCTCCATCACCAATCTCTTATCTATCTGTCTCTCCCGTCCCAACGCAGCTCGGAATTGGAATGCAAACACCCGCCTAAGCCAGAGACAACCGGAACAACTCGACGCTCGCCCACGCTGCTGCAAGTTCCAACCCGTGCTGTCATTATGCCATAATGCCATGACCACCCAGCATCGCTCGTCGTTATCCTCATCACCATTGCTTTCCCCCGCCAGCTTGGGTTCCTCCATGGTCGTCTGCACCGCCGTCGCCCAACCATGGGGGTAGTCTATGCGCTCTGGCAAGTGGCCGTAGACGTGTCGCATTTCTGGAATCAGGTACGTGCGAGGGACGCAAGATCCAGCAGCCCGCATCTCTCGCTGCAGCTGCACCACCTGAATGGCGGACGAACGAGCCGAGGCTGACGTCGAGTCCCCAACCTGCAGAAGCTCCGCGATTGGTACACCCGCAAGACCCCCGTCGAACTGTGGTTGGAGCTCCTCCGCAATGCGGAAGCCTTCGAGGACTGGGAGGAGGCCGCCCTGCACCTCGACAACCTACTCGGCCTGGACCTGTGGTAAGAAGCTCCGTTGTCGTCACTTCGTCAAACGTGTCTCAGGAGCACATGCTAAACTCTGCCGCGCCGCGACAGGAGAAATAACCCGACGTCCAAGTACTACGATTACCGCCTCATCAACGAACGCCTCAACTCCCTGATCACCGCGAGGGAGGATAGCAACCTTAACGCCCTTGTCAACCTCCTCCGCTCCGGCCTGGTTCGCAACCTCGGCAACATCACCTCCCCGACCCTCTACAACCGCTCCTTCGCCGGCACAAAGTACCTGATCGAAGAATACATCACCCAAATCGCCGAGGCCGTAGAGGACATCACCCATTTGCCGACCTCCCCGGCATCCGACGCCAATGGCGCCCCCGTGGGCCTGACGAACCAGATGAAGTTGGACTTCATTCACGATACCAGACAGGCGTTCGGGCGGAGCACACTTGTCCTGCAAGGCGGTGCCATCTTTGGAGTATGCCATCTTGGCGTCGTCAAGGCTCTGTTCCTCCGGGGGCTGCTTCCGCGCATCATTACCGGTACTGCGACGGGCGCCCTGATCGCGGCCTTGGTCGCGATCCACACGGAGGAGGAGCTCCCTAATGTGCTTAAAGGAGAGGGCATCGACCTGTCGGCCTTTTCCGGCAAGGCAAAGGCTGAAAAGGGCCCGCACAAGGAGCAGTCCTACGCCACGAGATGGAACACCCTGCTGCGTCGGATCAAGAGGTTCTCCCGCGAGGGGTACTTCCTCGACGTCAAGGTGCTGGAGGAGTGCGTGCGAGCCAACGTAGGGGACCTCACGTTTGAGGAAGCATACAACCGGAGCAAGAGGGTGTTGAACATTACGGTGGCAACCGCTGGTCAGGGCGGTGTGCCGACGCTGCTAAACTACCTGACGGCGCCCAATGTCGTGAGTAGCCTTGCCGTGTCTTGACGGGGTCATGTCTAACATCCGAACAGCTTATATGGACTGCAGCAGTTGCGTCAAATGCCTCCTCCGCCAGCCTCTACGGCCACAGAGAGACCACTGTGCTCTGCAAAGACGCGCATGGCAATATTGTGCCGTGGGCGCCCGCGAACACGACGATTGACTTCCGCCACTGGACGCACGTGTCGTATTCAGATCGCGAATCACCGCTCCTCAGAATTGCCGAGCTTTTCAACGTAAACCACTTCATCGTCAGCCAGGCTCGGCCGTACCTCATCCCCTTCCTGCAGAGCGACATGCATGGGCCGTCTCTCATGGAGACGCGTAATAGTACTACATCGATCACGGCCTTCATGGTCCGCATGGTGGGGCTGGAACTGAGGCACCGTCTGCGCCAGCTGGACACCCTCCAGCTCCTTCCTGCAGGCATCCGACGTTTCCTCGTAGACGAGCGCGTGCCCGGTGCCTCCATGACGCTGGTGCCTGAGGTGACGGCCGGCGACTTCATCAGGCTGCTCGAGACGCCCACGCGGGAGACGCTTGACTACTGGATCTCCAGGGGCGAACGTAGCGTGTGGCCCGCCGTCGCTGCGCTGCGCATCCGCTGCGCCGTCGAAAACGAGCTGGACAGGTCGTACCAGACGGTACGGAGGCTCAAGGCGGGCGGACTGAGGAGGAAGGGCTCGACAGCGGCAGCTGCGTCCATGGACAGGGACAGGAGAGCGAGCAGTATGGGAGCCGCGTACTGACGGCGTCCAGTGAGCAAGCAGCAGGCTGCACGCAGCAGCCGTTCAATAAGAATCGGCATGGGTGCCACGCAGCCAGGTCTTGGATATTGTCTTGGTTTAGGCGTTGCCCGCCCACATGTCTGAGGGGCTTCGCTCCCATCATCAGCACTGCATGTGGGGGGCCGGCTTACCTACCTCATGTACAGGTTCATGTACAGGTACAGCCAGCCTGGTGGCTGATACAAGGCAAAGATGCGCGGTAGCGAGCGGCACAATCCCCAATGCCGTGGCGTTGTGAGGGAACATGCAGAAAACGCTTCGGCAGAAGCAAAGGACGAGATGTTCTCGAAGGTTTCCCGTTTGGGTCGTCGGTCAGACTCGAGGATGCGCCCTCAAGGATGAGCCATTCCAGGGCAGGAGGCAGGGGGAGGGTTCAGCGCAGCCGGGGTGCGATGTTGTGGTCCCCAAAAAGGCTGACGTTGTTGGGCTGCGTGAGACGGACGGGTGTGTTCCATAGTATTGTTGCGCAACGAGTAGACGCGTCCGGCGACTCGAAGGGCATCAGTCAAACAAGACCTTATTTCCCTCATCAGTCCTTGAAAAGCCGACCAGTAGGCACTCGTGAAAGCGCCTCCGGTGGGAAGAATGCCTCGCGCGCGCTTGATTCAGCGACCGAACCTGGGAGAATATCCCGCACCCGTGCCCTCCATCATCCGCCCCCCTCTTTGCGCCCGTAAGCCTTGCCGACGCTTCGGATGGCATGCTGGAAGTTCCGCGGCCCCCCTCCAGTCCTGGATGCTGCCACACACACACGGCACCGTGGTGAGCTGGGAGCGACGCAAGAGGTGGTGGTGACCGAAGAGAGAGCCAGGACAGGGATGGGTGGACAAGGCGAGGGGAGGAGGAGGGGGAAAGATGGTCGGGCATGCAGGACGGGGATTGTTGGCGGGGATCCGCGGGCGCTAGAACAACTGGATTTCCTTCGAGAACGATCACGAGAACAGGGGTGTGGAGGAGGCAGTGTGCGCGGTTTTGCAAGGGTGTGTGTGTGTGAGACTGGGTGAACTGAGAGAAAGAGAGAGCCTAGGTGTGGATTCGATTTGCGTGGTAGGAGTATCAACACCGCTACTTTCTAGGCGACAGGGCTGCAGGTAGTGTACCTACCTAGGTCAAAGATTTGTGTCGTCAGGGGTCTTGGCGGAGGAAAGCTGGGTGGTTCAAATGGAAGTGACTTTTGTGATGTGAAAGGGTACTTGGGAGGGAAGTATTCGATTCCTGGAGGGGGACTTGGGGGAAGTACCTAGGGGAGGTGGTATTTCCCTCAGGTCACGGGAATGCGTGGATCTTTTGGATGACGGGACCATGTCTCGCGATTGGCAATCTTGTGATTTGTGATGTGTTGATTTTATTTGTTTTGACTGTTGTGTAGTGTATTTGTTTGGGGGGTTTTGGGCGCTGTGGGTATGATATTGGTAGGTGCCTCTTTTTGGGAGGTTGGTTGTTAGTGAGGAATGGGGAATGGGTCATCCACCAGCGTGTTGTGGCTCCATCATCGTCTAGTAATTGTAGTCTTTCTATCTGTAAATGCGTACTTGGATTTAAGGAAGTAATTTCAGTAAAGATAAAAACCACGTAGATATTAAATATCAGAATGGAAACCGCAGCGTGGCAGATGGGGTACGTAAATACAGCATGACAAGACCGACTGTTGGAAGCAATAGATTCCAGATACGATGTCACCTTTGCCACAGTCTTCGAGAGCGTTTCATACTAGAAAGCGAGTCCATCCTTTCACGTTATCAAGAGCATTCTCTTACCATCCTTCTTTTCCGTCTTCGTAGAAAATGGGCTAGAAGGGCACCAGACAGCCAAGCCTGCTCCTTTCCTGTAGCTTTCTCCCGAGCTGAACTGTATATAAATGCCGACGAGGGCCATCAATTGATTCTGATCCGGCCAAAGATCCAAGGTTGGTGGAAATTGTTCCATCGAGGTTGATAGGGTCAACCTTTGCCGCCTGTGCTGCCGTCGGTGAGTGGATGAGAATACAGGTATGAAGGGGTTTCCTTGGGATATCTGATACTCCCATGGAGTCCTGTCCAGTGTTTCTTGTCATCCTCGTCCGTCATCGCGAGGGTATTCAGTTGGACGATCGGATCCTAAGATGATGTGCCGTCTGGAAAGGGGAAGGGAGAAGTCAACGCAGTTGGCTGATTCTGCGCATGCTGATTGAGCTGCCTAGGCCACACAACTACATCAGATATTTCAATTGCTTTGCGGAAGAACAAGATAATCAGTTGAATTACCGAAATATATATGTGTGTTAGATAAGGGCCTGGGGCGGGCCGCGTGTATTGCACGTCTGACTTCGTTTCGAGACTATCATGGGTAATGTCCCCGCAGACTCAGAGCCGTCGCTCAAGTCATCGAGAATGCAAATCAGAAGCAGAGGCAATCCAAGAACCACTCCGAATCTTGCATGACTGCGAGTTAGCGAAGCCTGGAAAACCTGTCTACAGGGCCATGTTAATGCCTCCATACCCACTCAACGGACTTACATCGTCCAACCTTGGAAAAAAAAGAGGTCTCCTGATAATCAACGACTAACACGTCGCCACGCCACGTCGCCAGTCCCAACCTCAAGGCCAACTCACAACCAACCCCAGATTTAAGGCTCAAAGATTTAGTGGCTCATTGGCTGCCGTTGCACCGCCTCACATATCCCCTCCGCGAGTCCCAGAAGATAAAGCGACCTCGGCCAATCAATGCGTCATACAAATCCCCCGCCCGACACGACGACGACGGCCAACACATGACTTTCTGATTCATATCAAGACGAATAATGTCTCTCGGAGTTATTTTCGCGACCTATCGATGAGTTGTACGTTTTGACGTAGGCACCGGTGGCTGCCTAGGGGATGCACTGATAATGTGCGAGGCGAATCTCGTGATGTGTCATACCACCCTCGGCAATCCGAGTACATTTCCTCGGCTTATAAATGGCCTCACCTGCCCATGCTTCCCTCGACGATTTTGATGAGAGACATCCAGTCTCACCTCGGGGCACGGGTTTCTGTCGAAGACTTCTTAGGTCACACCACGCGTGAAACGACAAACCCCCAAACTGGGCATCATCACCTTCTCGTCGCTTGTCTATTCAACCATCACCTTGCACGATCCCTCGGTTTCGCAAGAGTATATATTACGACCGCCTGGACGCTTCGGCGGCGAGATCCCCATAGCAATCCGTCCGTGGTTTCGCTTGTTCTCGGGGGGCTGGAGTATGAGGCGACCGAGATGGGATGCGAACTTACAATCACCTGATTCCAAACGCCTGGGAAATCACCTCGGAACAAAACATGCCATCTATCCGATCACCCCCCTTCGAATATTCCTCGGAGATTACGATGGGGGTGACGGACGACGATGACGACTATTGTACGGAACCCGAGCACCCGGCAAAAAAAGGAGGCTTGCAAAGTTCCCTCACAAGTCTGCTCCAACATTCATCTGTTGCCAAGAAGAACGACGAGAACAACGAAGACGATAATGGTATACTAAGGCAGTCTAGAGAGTCTTAATTCTAACGCCTAGAAATACCTCGAAGCGAAAGCTGTGTTGAGGATAAACTATATCTGGCTTGGCGGACATCGAGTTATCGATTATTTCTAAACAAGACTCTTGATAGTCGAGTTTGCCATAAAGTCGTCCTATTTTCGAAGATAAGAGGCTTAACTGCGCCGAGTAGCCCCACGATGATAATGGCGGTACCCTGCTTGCCATCTGTCCGATCACCCCTCTCCTACTACCCATCAGACGAATACCCTAGGGGTGATGGACGACGACGACTATACGGTTTTCGAGTAATTTGACAGAAACAGAAGCCTACAGAATTCCTTCCCTGACTTGGCAGAGAATTCGACATGTCGTCCGCCTACAACCTCTCGAACGGCCCCAAATTTCAACACTCAAGCCCTCAAAGGATCTGCCTTGGTTCGTTCATCGACGGGCAACAGCCACGAGTTATATACGGGCCCAGCCTTGGGTATACACGGCATGAATACAAAGACACGATACCCAGGAAGCCAGACTCGATGTCAGGCCGAAGCACCTTGGTCTAGACTACCTACATACTCAAGCCATTAGCAATCAGCACCGGTCTAAGTCATCCCCCAAACCCCCTCCCTAAACCTCTCAAAGATCTCCAGGTCAACACCGGCAGCCATGGCCTCGTACCCAGCCGGGTTGAGGTGCAAATGATCCCCGGTATCAAACTCCGCCCTCAAAATCTCGGGCCTCTCGGTGTCCCTTACCATCTCGTCAAAGTCCAGCACGGCATCGAACCGCCCGCTCTCCCGGATCCACGCGTTCACGCGCTGTCTTGTCTTTTCGCGCTCGGGGTGCGAGTACGTCTGCCCCTCGCCCGTAAGCGGCGTGACCGTGGCCCCGAACACCGCGATGCCGAACCGGTGCAGCCGGGTTACGATCTGGTCGTACGCCGTGATCAGCCTATCCCCGACGATCTTCTGCGAGACCTCGTCCGTGGCCGTCGTGCCGATGTCATTGACGCCGATGAACACCACCGCGTACCGCACCCCCGTGTGCGCTACGACGTCACGATCAATGCGTCCGAGTGCGTTCGGGCCCAGTCCGTCCGCGAGCACGCGGTTGCCCCCGGCAGCTTGGTTCACCACGGCAATGTCCTGCGTCGCAGAGTCATTCTGCAGCCGCGCGAGAAGCCGGTCGGGCCAGCGATCGTTCCCGTTCGTCGTCGACCCGCGCCCGTCGCTAATAGAATCCCCAACCACGGCCACAGCCGAAGCACCCTTCGGGACCCAGCCCTCGATCGCGCTGATCAGGTACCAGTGATCCGTCTTCGTTGCGCTCGCGCCCAAATCCTCATCCGCGACCTTGTTCCCGCTGACCAGGAACGAAGTCGTCCTGCTCCCCGGGTGCGACGTGAT
This sequence comes from Colletotrichum musicola, assembly GCA_014235935.1. Classification (NCBI taxonomy): domain Eukaryota; kingdom Fungi; phylum Ascomycota; class Sordariomycetes; order Glomerellales; family Glomerellaceae; genus Colletotrichum; species Colletotrichum musicola. Next base: position 32,177 of record WIGM01000061.1, on the reverse strand, counting down.
GCTGTTCCCCGCCTGCCCCTCCGCGAGGTAAATCGTCACAGACACGATGGAGCGCGCCTCGACGTCCAGCTCGACCGGGTCCGAGAACGCGACGGCCCCGTTCGGCACGACGAACCCGCCCTCGCCGGAGAACGTGACCACCTGCAGCGAATTCGGGTCCACGGCGCTGACGCCGAGCGTGTTGTTCGCGGACCGGGCGATCGTGACGGCCGTGATGGGCAGGTCGGACCCGCCGAAGGCGTTGCTGATCTGCAGCCGCAGCGTCGAGGCCGGGAGGGAGACGGTGACGGTCTGGCGGAGCGTGGCGTCGCGGAAGACGCGGCCCGTCTCGTTCTAGTACCGAAGTCAGCGACGCAACGTGTTTGGGGCAAAGCTGCTGCCGCTTACAAAAGGCGCCGGGGGCAGGTTGGCCGGCTCGGTGAGCTGGGGCATCGAGCCCCAGACGGTCACCCACTGCCTCTCGTCCCGGGGCGGACATCGCGGGCGGGCCTGCGTCAATGGCGAGGCGAGGAGGAGGACGGCCGCGAGGGCCGTCTTGAGAGAGAACGTCATCGCGAGGGGGAGAAGCTGTCAGTGGCAGGTCGCTTCGCTGCTCGCAGTACGAGAGTGAGAAGGCCGGTCACGATGCGTTAAGGGTGAGTGGTTCAATTTCTATTGCGTCTATTTCCCTCCTATATATACTCTACTCCTCGAATGGGGTCGTTGCTACGCTGCGTGCGCGACGATCCGGCAATACGGAACCCTCGAGTGAGGGCAATCCACCGTTGAGGGTTGAACCCGGCGCAACTTCAGGCTAAATGCAATGGCCCGTGGACACTTCCCAAGGGATCATGGTTGGAGGTTGCAGCGGGAGAAGTTCGTCCCATGCGATGCAACGCCTCTCCAAGTCTGTCCCCAAAGTGGGACGCGTTCCCCGCATGGGGCCGGTCCAAGTGGTCCCAGACTCGGCGATGGGTGAAAAGAGCACGATGGCGGGGTGGCATGACGATCAATGAGTGACATTCCAATGGTACGCTGCCGTAGTATACAAGAGGAGGGATGTTGCTTTTCCAGAAACGACCGGACTTGGTTTCCCAAACACCAGAATCCTACAACGTCAATACAACACACGCACAACCGACCGGTATATGGAACGAGATAGCCAAAGATTGCCTTTGATGCATGTCGATTGCTTCGAGTGCGAAGGATAGGTGGGGGCGAACGGATCAGATGGAAGGCGAGTCAAGCGTCGTCGACAGGCTCAAGTCCTTGTCAAAGGAGTTTGGCAGGGTGTTGACGTCGGCCCAGTCACCGGCGCCGGTGAGGAAGGCCCCGGACGGATGATTGACGATGCCAAAGTCTTCCTCGCCGGCGACGGTAGAGGGGCTGACGCGAGAGCCACCGCGGCGAACCTTCATGCTCTCCCTCGAAGAGATGTCCTTGATGTCCATATCACCAGGGCATCGCCGACCGTGAACCCACTCGAAGGTGGTCACGGTGCCGAGAGGCTGGACCATGTTGTGAATCTTCATGATGGCCTCCGTCAGGGAGTTGAGCCCCGCGAGGCCATGCTCAGCGCGCGGCAGGGCCCGATCGACGACAGTATCGTCGGAGCCGGTGGAGATGGACGGGTGGTCCGAGGTGGAGTCGCGGTAGTCGACGAAGTAGTACTCTTCGTCCGTGTTTCCGTCCACCTGTGGACCGTTTACGGGTGGCTCCGGGTCGGTTCGAGCCACGCGGCGCTGGGCGATGGAGGAGGAGGAGTCGTTGGACATGTTCCACTGGGGACTGCGATGCTGCTGGTAGCGGCTGGCGCTCTGGAACTCCTCGGCGACGATGTTGAAGTTTATTTGTGTATGCTTGTGGCCTTTCTGGTAGGGCATTATGCGGTTGAAGGGTCGGGGATGTTTAACGTGGATGGGTCGTCAGCGGTTGAGGGTGGATGCTGCTGGTAACGCCATGTTAGCCTGCGCCGACGAAAGGGGAGAGGGGAGGGGACGGCGGAAGCAGCGAGAGCAACGTACCTGACAACTATCTAGGACGAATATGTGGGCAGAGTATTCCGGGTTGGAACAGTCGATGCGGTGGTGGAAGTAGCTAATGACTGGCGACGCAGTGGTGTAAGGTCGGCAGCAGTCAGAGTATGGGCAGGGCTCTTTTCAGAGACCTCTCGGGACGTCGACTTTCCAGTACGACGAGACGTAAGTGAGTGTCTGTATTGTCTTCTTCTATCTTGGAAGAGAGGAAGGAAGACGAGGGTAATATACTAATAATTATCTTTTAATGAAGAGAAAACAGGAGGGCAGTCCAGAGGAAGGTGAAGGGGATAATGGAGGTTTATGTGCGTGGTGAAGATAGATGGATGGATGGATGGACGGACGGGTAGGAGGGGTGACGAAGGTTGCTCTGGTGGGCGGGTGTTGACCTTGGGGGGTACGTCTAAGGAAGGGTCTTGTCTTGCCCCGTCTCTTTCTCCCTCCATCACAGCTGGGCATCTACTATTTCGCCTGTCCCGTCCGGGCAAGGTGTGCTGGACTCAGGGACAGGAAGTGCTCGCGGCAGCAACCCGGTGCATGCAGGAGAAGGTACGACACTGATGTGCCTGTCACTGTTGCCCGTGGTGGTGGACACTGGAGGAGGTGATGGGCTCGAGGTGGGGTCCATCCACACTGCACTTGCTGGATGTCACTTGGGTAGGTACCGAGGAACGGTACCTGAGGTACAGGTACGTAGGTACCGAAGACAACATGGGAAAGTCACGTCCACGCTCTTACCATAGCATCCAGGTCGTACTTGCCTCGCGCCTTTTCTCCTCCCTGCGTCGAACGCCGCTAGGTGTTTTCCGAAAACCTCCACCTCACTTGCTGCAATGCAAAGAATGACCGACCCCAGTCGATACTCGTCGTCGTCTGGCTGCACACCTCCAGCTTGATCTGCCCGGCCTACCTGCGCATGCTTCGCTTATGCGCCGGCGTCGACGTTCCTACCTTAGCCACGGAAGTCCTACAGGCCAGAGGGCACTAGACGGCACCCATCCAAACGAGCGAGCACACCTCCAGTCAGTTGGAAGCGGGGAGCCAAAACGAGAATGGTACGAGAGAGCAGACAACGACGACAACTGCCAAGAGCTCTCGGTGCTAGGACGAGAAGCCGAGGATTCGACGGAGACTCTGCTCTACACGCCTCCAACACAGTCCTGACTAAAGTCAACCTTGCTGCCACCGGACCGCGGCAACCTCCTCCGCTCGCTTTCCTACGAATTACCTACGCAAGCTACGCTGTCCACGAGCTTGGCAACTTTTGGCCTCAGGAGCCAGGTCTACCCACGGAGCCATCTTCCCGCCCGCTAACACCATTACAGTCACCGTCGTCCGCCTCGTTTTCTTCTGACCCGAGTCGACTCCCGCAGTGCTTCCCCGATGCCGCTGCGTCTTAACGCTTTGACCGTGGTCCTTCCAGCCAATGCTGACCAGCGTCCATCAATGTTTGTTTTGCAGCGTACGCGGTCCGGCTCCTGGTGTCGACACGTTGTCTCTGCCCGGCCCGTCCGTGGTAGGGGTCTCAATTGACAGGAGTTGAGACATTCGGACAACATCAAAACTGTCAGGATAAGAACGGCCAGACAAGTCACCCCAGACGCTAGATAGCGCACAACGTTATCGGACGGGCAGACTTTCTCCTGACGCGGTTGAATGACAGCTCGCTATCCCCTAAGCACGGGTACCGGTGGCACATCATTGTCTCTATCCGTAGACTTTGGCGTCTTCACTCTATTATCCACGTCTCCCATGCCCCACGGGCCATGCTCAGGGCCAGAACCCACCCGCTAAAAAGTACCTACCCTCGGCATCCTTGTCCCTAACCGACTTCCTTACATCATGGCCGGTATGTCACTCACGGCTCAACTACATACCCCACCACACCACTAACATTTTCCAAGATATCCGTACTCTACCTAGATTCGCGACTGGGCGTGCTTGTGTGCGTGCTGGCCACAAAGATTCTGTTGCTCTCCTACTCCCGCTCGGCTCAGGCTTGACGCACGTGTCCTCGTTGACGATCCTGATCGCCATCTTTACAAAGCCAGTCACCGAAGACCCGCCGCAATGCCACGCGCAGCTGCGCGACAGGACACATTGGCCCTTACCCGCCCACCACCCGCTTGACTGGGACGGCAACACGAGCACGCAAGCACCGTCAAGAGTCGAGTCGAGTCGGGTCCTGGGATTCGTCCACGAAACAGCAGGGCCCTGAGTTCCCCCGCTGTGCAACAACACCCTTACCCTTGGTCGGGCGGTTGTGTCCGATCAGTCGGACTGTTTTTAGACTGTTTCTCCGTACCGCACCAGCTTTGACCTCTTGCTGTCTTCCCGAGCCCCGCGGTGCCATCTCGTCATTCGGCCACTCAACGTTCGGCCACACCGACCTAATGCGCCGCATTATTGGGCGGCTACAATCGGCGTCGACCGCCTCACCGACGCCGGCTTCTTTATCGCTCGATCGATCATCGCGGTAACCCGGCGCCATCCTATCTCCTCGTTTCCCGGCTGCTCTCCGCCAACGAGACCGTGACGGCCGTGTTTGTTTGCGGTTTCATCATCGACTACCAAGCGGCGGCTTCCCCCCGCCGTCTTTCTCAGTGACTCACTCGCCCCGCCTGTGACTCGGAGCACTTGGCATGTCATCCGATGTGCCAGCCGCCGCCGCGCCTTGGCTCAATCCTGCCGACCTCGGGATCCAGCGCCGATCACATCACTGCTAGTGTCCGAGACACCAGATTTCTTTCTTCCCAAGAGACGAGACGTGCTGCGGGTCATCCTGCGTGCTCTGCATGCTACCATCGGGTGGAAGATTAAGCCGTTCCATGCATTCTGCCAGCTGCCAATCAAGGTCCTTGATCACCAGCTCTCTGGAAATACAGGGAAAATGGCGATACCAAGCCGTATGGGCAAGTTCTATCACTATCAAATCACCAGGTACGTACAAACATACAGACAGCCTCCCCCAAATCTACAGCGAAGCCTCCCCAAACAGCAACATCTCTTCCGTCGTCTCCGTGGCGTCCTCAGCGTCCTCAGCGTCCTCAGCGTCCTCAGCGTCCTCAGCGTCCTCAGCGTCCTCAGCGTCCTCAGCGTCCTCAGCGTCCC
>WIGM01000061.1:7820-26954 GCA_014235935.1 Colletotrichum musicola | reverse complement strand
CCCCCCACCCTTCGGGTACGTGATACTCATGATGCTCAATTAGCGCGGGGTCCGTGATGCTTCGATAATAATCTTCTAGCTCGTCCCGTTCACATCCCCGGGAATCGCCGGCAACCTTGCTGGAACGCTGAATCCACTGCCTTTGCATGCGAGTTGCGGGCCTCCCGCGCTCTTGATAGCACGCTCGACGCAGCCCTCCTTCATGAGGAACGGCAGGTTGAACGCACACCACGCCCAGTCCGATGAAGATCCCTGCCCTTCGTATCTCCATCCCGTGAGGGCACCACAACCCTTCAATTGGTCGAGAAGACCTTTACCTTTGTCGCCGCCCCAGCCGGAGATCTCGTAGATTCCGAAGCGCCAGTAGAGGATGTTATCGCCGAAAGCGCACCGGGGCGTTGCGGTTGCCTTCGGCGGCTCGGTCGTCTTGGTAGTTGTCTTGGTAGTGGTCGTGGCTGGCGGCTTGAACAGAGAGGAGAGCTGCGCCTGGACGTCGTTAAATATGCTGACCATGGCGCCGTTATCGGCGTAGGCGGTCGGGAAGGGGTGGTCGGGGACCTCGTCAAAGAGTATGGTCCAGCCGTCGTCCTCATCCGGGTCGTCGGGGTCGTCGTCTGGGTCTTCCGGGTCGCCGTTGTTGCCGAAGGTCCCCGGGGGTCAGTTGGGCTAGTCGGGGTTGCAGAACAAGATGCCTGGGTGGTAATCAGGGTGTTAGATCAAGAGAAAGAAAGAGGAAAAGGGTGTGGAGTGTCGTCAGCTTACAGCTCGCGCCGCACCCTGGACATCCCGGCGGATACGTGGTGACGCCGCCGCCGGGCAGCGGGCTGGTCTTGGTCGTCAGGCTGGAGTACGTGACCATGGTGGTCCAGGGAGCGAACGAGAGGGTGGTCGGCGTCGAGAGCGGCCTCGGCGGCCAGACGAGAGTCACACCCGGTGACCCGGTCACGACAGGGTTCACCGAGCTCCAGATCCAGGGGTCGATGTGGACGATCTGGTCGCTGCTGGATCCGCCGCCACCGCTGCCGCCGTTCTCGGACTGCAGGTCCACGGCCCAGTCGGCGGAACCGAGGAAGGTCAGGGCCGGGTAGAGGGCCTTGCGCGTGGCTATGTTGTCCTTGTCCATGTAGGCGACCCACTGGTTCGGGTTCCAGGCGACGATGTTCGAGTAAGACCCCTGGTCCATGAGCTTCTGCGCCGACGGGTTCTTGCGGAGGATCTCCTCGATGTCGTAGTCGGAGATGTAGCACGCCGTGTCGGTGCAGCGTCCCTTGATGGCGCCTGAGTCCGGGCCGGTGAAGGTGCACTGCTCGGTCCAGCAGCCCAGCGCGGTCATCTGGAAGGACCGACCGTAGGTGCTGACGCCGACGGCGATCATGTTGGACGGGACGCCCGCGTTGGTGATCATGGACAGCGAGTTGATGGTCTCGATCAGGTTGACGTGCGAGCGGAGGCAGTTGCCGAGGCCGGGCGAGCCGTCCTTGTTGCCATAGTCCCACTGGCCGTGCAGGTCGTACGTCATGTAGACGAGGTAGTCCGAGGCGAGGGAGATGGCCTGGATGGGGGGAACTGCTTCAGGTACCAGTACGATGCCGGGGCGGTGAGCGACTGGGTCTAGCCTGCGGGCAGCCGGAGCTTGAGGTCCGCGAGCAGCAGGAAGAAGCCGGTCGTCTCCGCCTCCCGGGGATGTCGGGCTCGGCCGGGTACTCCCAGTCCCAGTCGACGCCGTCGAGGCCGTAGTCGCTTATGAACTTGATGACGCTGTCGGCGAGCTTCTTGCGGTTCGCGTTCGTGGCCACGGCGTCGCGGAAGATCTTGTAGGTCGCGGGCTCGGAGGTGACGACGTCGGTGCCGCAGTTGGAGATGCAGCCGTTCTCGCCCGGGGCGGCGGTGCCGAGGGCGCCGGTGGGCGACTTGGACGGCGTGCAGAAGTCCCCCGTCGTGCCTCACTGGCCCCAGATGTTGCAGCACGCGTTTAGGGGGCGCTGGTTCAGGTGGCTCAGGTCGGCGCCCGGCGGCGCCTTTGCCGTGTCGTTGACCTGGGGCCCGCAGACGGCGTTGGGGATGCTCATCGGTATCGGCGGGTGGCCGGCGCTGAGGCAGATGTAGTAGTCGGAGAACATCTTCTGACAGCCGTTCCTGGAGACGTGTAAGTCAGTCTCGATGATCAGGTATGCTGACTACACAACCAGTGTCGTTGGATTACCAGTACAGGGCAATGACACTCGTTACTACGTTAATCGGGTATTGGTCTATCGTCGACACTGGTGAGACTCAGGCAAGGCGACTGTTTGCCTCAAAGTACTTGGGGGCCGAGGAATGTCTCACAGCGTCCAATTATGTGTGCAGATGCACTTGTGCTACCGCTAGAAAAAGAATTGCAGTTGTACTTTGTGGCACCAAACCAAACTCGAATTTAAAGGGCTGATGTTGCCGCCCTGTCGACCTCTGGGCTCAAGCCTTACCCTCAATCGATGACGGTGCATGCGCAGACTTCTCAATATTCAAGAACAGCGACCATGCGTCCACAGACGATACGCCCCGGCATATTGTCCATATTCAACCGCCGATATGCGGCCCTAAGTACCTCCTCTTCTTGGTATTCATCCGGAATCTCCAGGTCGAGGTCCGGTAAAACGCAACTTTCGTCGGCTCGCGGATGGCTCCCTAGCGGCTGGCGCGGCATGGCAATCATCAACATCGCTGTCTTAACGGTCATAATCCTGCTCCTCACCGGCCTTCTGATTGCGGCGACCTCCGCGACTGGCAACCTGGTACAGTCCTGGCAAATCCATACTGCGGATTGCCAGACTATTGCCGCCATAGACACCACGCTTCACCTGCTTATCAACATCCTATCGACCCTCGTACTTGCGTCGTCAAACTTCTTCATGCAAGTCTTGAACGCGCCGACTAGAGCAGAGGTTGACCACGCACATGAAAGGGGACGATGGCTAGATATCGGCATCCCATCGTGGCGTAACGCCTACTGGTTGTCCCCCTTCAAGCTTCTGGCCTGTTTATGCTTACTACTTACGTCGATGCCTATTCATTTGATGTTTAATAGTGCCGTATTTAAGATGGATCATCGCATGGGCGACTTCCATGCTACGATTGCGAGTGGTTCCTTTGTCGAGGGGGGTTCCTACTTTCTTCCAGGTGCTACCTTGGCCACGAACGAGCTCATTAACGAAACGAATCGCAAGTACGGACCCGGCTTCGGCAACCACTCTCTACTCCCGACTTTCGGCGATCTCCTGACTAGGAACTACCCAGCATACGCGTTGAATATTTCAAATGCGGCGGTTAATGCTTCCAGTTGGAACCGATTAGAAGCGCCAGCTTGTTGGCAAATCTTCCAAGAACGTTCATGCACCGGACTGAAGGACCATCGAAACGTTGTGATGATAGCCAGGGGCCCCGGTTGGAAGAAATCCGAGCTATGGAATCTTTCGACTACGGCTGACGAGCTGTGGGGACCAGTGGTGCCTCGAGACGGGTTGAATTCGCTGTGGTACAGCGCGCAGTGCGATATGACGGGCATCGTCAACGCCAGCGGTTTACCCGATTGCTTTCACACCTGCAACAATCTATTTTCGACGTCAAAAGCCAGATTTTCGACGAAGAAAACCAACCCGTGGGACATAGCAGATCGCTGGAACGCCTCCCTCTATGCGGCTCCCGGGGACGGCTCCGAGCTTGGGTTCCTGCCAGACTCCTTCAGTGTGGATATCGACTACTGCCTGGTGGAACCAAGAGAAGCACGCTGCACAGTCGCAGTCTCGAAGCCTCTCCTTCTCGCTGTTATTCTGTCAATGACGTTGAAACTGGCCATTTGCACTGTGGTCGTACGGCAACTTGGCCCGCAGGAACCTCTCGCTACCCTGGGGGACGCTATTTCTTCTTTTATATCGGTTCAGGCCAAATCAGCCTTCGTCTCGGGCTTGATGACAGACCTCGCCGTCAGGGACAGATGCAGAAAGTACATCATCACTAAACCAGTATTACCCCTGAGGTGGTCGAAAAAGCAGTATCGCCGAGCTGGGTGCGTCCCAAGGCGGGCCTGGTTCAGGTTTTGGGGCACACACCTGCTCTTCCTTCTAGTAGCAGTTCTATTCCTCGTTGGGAAAATTCCCAGTTTATCTCTGTAAGAGCACAGCTCAATCACCAAAAGTCCCACATTAAAAAGGACTGCTATACTCGCATAGTTCACTGCTAACTTGGCGCAGAATACGAACCAACACAGGCTCATACGAGGTTGTAGGGACTCTTCGCGGCGTATCTTCCTATGCCACGACCGCTATAGTCGCCAATACTCCGCAAATATGGCTATCGCTTTGTTATTATGTGTACAATGCACTTCTCACTCGACTGGAAATGAGCTGGGAATGGAGCCTTTTTGCCGTGAGATATTGCTCACTTCGGGTAACCAAACCAAAGTATCTCTCTCCAATAAGCTGTTTCTGGACGAAGAGGTATCTGACTTTTTCAAAGAGGCCAGCAGATATCGACGCACCGTCTTCAGTTGCCGTACAAGTTCAGCATCCCTTCGATGACCTTCAGCATCCTGACGCATTGGCTCCTTTCGAACGCGTTGTTTGTGATAATTTCTCGGGGGTGTAAGTAAGTTTTCCGTCAAGAAAGTAGAGCATTTTACTCAGGGTTGGACGTGGCAGCTTATTATAAAGTCGGTCACGGGGACGAGGACTACACGAATGACCCTACGAGCCTCCCAGAAGACGCCGTAATCACGTTAAGTGCCTCACCGGCAGCCTCGTTGGCTTTTCTCGTTGTCGGCGTCGTATCACTGTTGCTCCCAGTGGCGATATCGGCACAAAAGCTGCCTGGACAGATGCCAGTCGTCGGATCCAACTCTCTAGCAATTGCGGCTGCGTGCCGCGTCTCGCCGTTGGCGAAAACATACGGCGACTTCGACAGGGAACACGGGATGCAGAGCGCCGAGGCTGGAGAGCCCATTCTGGTGCCAGATGAAGATGCAGGAATGGAAAGGCCAGACATTACACAGGACATTGCGTTGTACCGTCTCAAGTGGGGCGAAGTCCGCATGCCAGACTACTGGTATTTTGGGATGAGAGTAGGCCATCTCAGTTTCGGGTCCGTCTTTGACGATCCTCAACCTCCTACTGACGGCCGTCTATACAGATAGTGGCATACATGGAGCAAAAGCGGCATAGGATTATGGTTGAATGTCATTCATCTCATCTTGCTCCCAACATCGCCTGGTTATGAGTCCCTTCCATTGACAAGAGAAGAAGATGCGTTGGACACCGCAGTGCGGCATCACGGTGGCCAAGTTCAAGCAGTACAACACTCGCCCGGGCAAGCCGGACCCCTGCGCCCTGCAGCCCGGGGAGCACGTCTGCTGCAATTCGTGGACCCTGCCGGACTTCTCTCCCAAGCCGAACGGCGACGGGTACTGCCACAGGTACCTGGTCAAGACGGGGGACAACTGCACCGCCCTCTCAGCCGAGTACGACCTGACCTACGAGAAGATTGAAGAGTATAACAAGGAGACTTGGGATTACCGCCTGTCGACAAATAGGCTATTTTACGTTCCCCTGCAGCTCACACACAGTTCATACAAGAGGTGCATATTGTCACAGCAAAACAGACATCTGTAAATGCTCCTCCCGCAATTACCCCTATATGCGTGACACATATCTTACTGTACGTGTAACCCCAAGACGGGATGGCCCGAACCATCTCACATATCGGACGAACCCTCTTGCAACCGGTCGTCTGGTGATCTCTTACACAACCGCTGACCTCTTCGCAAAAGACTAGAAGGCTGGCATCAGCGGACCGCTCCTCCGCCCTCCCAAAGCTTGACCGGGCAGAAGCGAATGCGAATATCGTGTCCGTTTACCACCAGATTACCCCCCACTCATGTCCAAACAGTCAACACATCACCATCACACCTCGCCGCAAGCCCAGAACCTTTCCGGCAACCCCTTTCCTACCCGCCCCTGGTTCTAGCAGCCTCCTCAAACCCGGCCGTAACCCTAAGATACATACTCCGAGGCACCAGGGGACAGGAGTGTCCTGGAACAGGCCACTCCAAGTAGCGAAGCCCATATTCGCGCCGCCTTCCAGCAGCGCATCGACCACGTCCTGGTGACCCAGCTGCATTGCCAACTGCGCGACCCGCCCGCACGAGAAACCAAAACCTATATTCCACGAGCTCTTGAGCTCCACCTCCTCCTGCCAGGTAGCGTGCCACTCCAGTTTTAGACATGTCAAGGAGTGGTATGCGGCGTTGGGGTCCGCCCCGTGGTTCAACAGAAAGCGAACCACGGCCGCGTCGCCATGTCTCGCTGCGCGGACAATGGGGGGCAGATGATAAGTCGGTTCTGGGGCGCCTTCGAAGTTCTGGGACCAGTCGCAGTCCTCGCCGTGGTACCAGTCGTATCTGGATGTCCGAGGAGGCGGCAGGAACGAATCCGCCGGGTCGAAATCGCAGGGGACACCGTTTGAAAGAAGGGATTTGATGGTGGGTATGTCCCTTTGCTCGACAGCCTGGCAGAGTGTTCGTAGTGCGACAAAGCGGCTTGTTTTGGGGCCCAGAATTTCCACGATCTCTGTGCTCCGCTCTCTGCCTGCCCGAATCAGAGCAGGGCCGTATCTCTCGTCGAAGGTACAGTTGGGATCTGCACCGCGGTCCAGGAGGAGGAGGACCAGATCGGCACGCCCAATCTCCACCGTCCATTCCAGGGCTGTGATCGGGATGTTGCACGTTAGGATCTCGGGGGCAATCGCGCCGATGTGGGTATCGTTGACGAGGAGGATTGGAGACTTGAGGACGGTCGCTAGAGTGGTACTGTCGCAGCCATCGAGGATATGGGCGACTCTGTCTGTGTTTTGCTTCGTCTGGAGCGCCGCCTTGAGCCGTGCCATGACTGCCTCAGTCTCGTAGCCTTCGCGCTCAGAGTCTGGTTGGAGAGCTTTCGTAGCCTCCTGCACTGTGCTCAAAGGCACCTCCTGAGGCGAGACAAGTGGGTTAAAGACAACGGACGCGGACGAGCGTCGCGGACGTCCTATGATGCGTTCAGGGTTTGGGCCGTCGACCCAAGCACCAAAATCGTACTCTTCGTGCAGATACCCCGCGGACTCGCGAATCTTTCTTGGTGGTTTATGGCGAGACGATCCGGTAGCGGAATCATCGCACGACCGAGAGGGCGAGTTACCGAGCACATTTGCGACATCATCTGGTTGGAAAGGGCATGGTTTAGAGGATCCGGTGTTGGGATGCTGCCAATCGATGCCCGTAAAGAAGCCGTGTTCCTTGATCTCTGATACACCACGCACTCCTTCCAAGCGCTGGGCCGGATTCTTCTCCAGTAAGCGTCGTATGACATCTACCGTACCACCCTGGATGTACGTGGGCATTTTCAATTCTTCCGTAAGGATTTTGCGGCCTCTCTCAGCTGGATCTTGGTGATAGAAAGGGGGCAAACCGGTCAGAATCTCGTAGAAGTCCTCCCAATATCCACCAATCCGTGAGTTGAGACGGCAAGCCGCCACTCAGAACCTCGGGACTGCCGTATGTCAGTTGGTCAAGGCCGCAACTCTGGTCAGTCGTGAATAGCCTCGGGGTGATGATACGGATATTGCCACACACGTCCAAGAGGACATTCTCAGAGCTGAGCAAGCCGATTATGCCCATATCGTGTAGACCTTCCAGTGCACACACAAGCTGGGCGAGATATCGTCGAGCCTCCTGGTCTGTTACTCTCGGCCGCCTTTGAGCGCGGCTGATGAGGTGCCGGCTGCTCGATATCGGGCTCAGGAGATGGAGGCGACCGGTAAGATTTATACACAAATCTTACCGGTAGAGTCCAAGGGTTGTCGAGTGAGAACTTGGCCGATCCCTCACGGTAATCTTCTGCAGATATGGTGGCCATGAGGTAGAAACCGTTGGGGTACTTCGCTTCGACGAGCTCGAGGCCACCGAGATCACAATATGATGCTCTGATCCATCTGTTATCCGACACGTCTTCTGTCATGGCATGAAGACGTGCTCGCGAGAACGAAACCGTCATGTCCATCCTGACCGTGGCGTCCTTGAAGGTGCAGGACCCCATTCTCTTCGTGCAAGGTTCTGTAAAGGGCCCCAGGCTGACTGAGCCAAGATCCATCACCGCGTCTTCATCTTCCCCCGGCGACTGATTCGAGTTCGTGTAGCGCTCGAGAAGCAGGAGCAAAAAGGCCTCGCAAGGCTGCGTCACAAGAGATATGTCGAACTCATGATGAGTGAGTAGTTGCGGCTCCGCCCCATGCCTGCCAGCCCTCTCGGGATCCTAATATCGGCCATCTTTTGAGGTCCAACTCCGTGTACGACCCGTCGTGTTCCAATATGGCTCGAGGCTTTCACAGCCCTTCAACTTTGGACGTGACCTTGCTGAAGTTGAGAGACAAGATGCCATATTCAACTTGTTGGTCGGCGGACAGAGCAGACGAGGGTTGGACGGGATCATTGACATCCGTAGCTGCGAGGGCAGACGTCGGGGTATCTGGCCATTGGCATGGAACGGGCGCGTTGCGAATTTCCTCGTCTCTCTTTTTCCACATTTCTCTGATGTGAGAAGTCGCGGGCGAGGCAGCATGCCCTGAAATTCCGTCAGTATTTTCTGCATAGGCTCTCGGGGCCTTCACCGGTAGGCAAAACCACTCACCTTCAGGTGCCGGTGGATCCGGGACTACAGACATGGCGAGCGAATGTTTGGGGCTTCGGCTATGCTTGTCGGTCTCGAATGCCCGCCCTGGTCGACGATACCCCCGCCAGATCTGAGGCGAGCGGGGATCAAGGAATTGAAAAAGTGAGGAGGAGGTGGTGAGATTGACGGCTGATTGTACCGAATTATAAAGCCATGGGTCAGGCCCAACGTACGTAGGTAGTTGCAGAAAAGGGGAAAAAAAGCTCGGGTAGTAGTAGTGGGTGAATGCATGTTTGTGCCTTCCTTTTCTTATCAACTTGACAAAAATACCACCTTCACGCGACCACGTGCCTACCACTTAGCTACGTACCTAGTACGTGCTCACCTACCTATGTATTGATGGGGTCTTTATTCCTCGCCCCTTGGTTGAGTAGTTCACATCCCCTCTATCCAGTACAGCCAACTACTATTACTGCTGTCCAGTGCTGTTGCTATTGTCCATCATTGTTGTTGTCGTCGTCCGTCATCGTTGTTACTACCTGTTATTATTGCAGTGCGGATGCTTGTGGGAGGGGGATATTTAATTTGTAATAGTTTCTACATTAATTTGGTTAACCGACTGAGATAGAGTCGACCAGCAAGTTGATGTACTCCCAAACCACACTATCCGTTTTAAACTCCCCAGACCCAGAGTAAACACCAGCGCGGTCCGCTCCCCTATTATAAACATCGTGACGCTGCAAAAGTGGGATTACTATAAGGTATTAAAACATTCTCGTTTCATTTAGAAATCTACCTAGGCAGAGAGAAGCCTTGCAGTGAATCGGAACTTGTTCAAAGGAGGGATAGGTCTAGGGAGTATAAAACATTCTTTAACTTTCAGCCCACAGAAGCATCTCTTTTTCCGCACAGATGAAAGTCAACGAGGGCGCATGATCTGGGCCTTCTTGTTTTGCTGGGACAGTGAGTCCAGGCATCGGTCTCCTACTCTAGCCTTTGCTGAAATGCACTCACTTATGCTCACAGTTGATGAGTGCGCTCGTCCGCGTATTCGGTAAATAATAGTCTACGGCTAGGGACGACGGACAAGAACAACAAAACAAGGTGAAAAAGGGGCATTCACGGCGGCAGCTAGCTGTCTGGGCCATGGGCCGCCCGATGAGTTGGACTTCTATCTCGAAGAGCTCGTCCTTCAAGTATGGCTAAATGGCAGGTGGGAGGTACCGTGATCCTGGCGCGACCTCTATTCTATCATCAATCCTTACAATTTATATCCTTTTCTGGTACACTCAGTCCAGTCAACTGGATCTATTCCCACCAAGAGAGTCAGCTGACAAATC
This sequence comes from Colletotrichum musicola, assembly GCA_014235935.1. NCBI lineage: Eukaryota > Fungi > Ascomycota > Sordariomycetes > Glomerellales > Glomerellaceae > Colletotrichum > Colletotrichum musicola. The sequence continues at coordinate 16,942 of WIGM01000061.1, read as the reverse complement.
ACGTTTGGAAGCCATATTTAAGGTCCCCCCAGCCTTGGACTGATATCTTGTTTGGACCGCAAAACGCCGATAGCGCCTTCTCGTCAATGGCGCTGAAGTGCTTGGATGCGCACTCAGTACTCCCATCAGGTTAAGCACCTCCTTTTCCCAAGAGCATGGGGCAAAAAGCTTGAGGAGGAACACCCAGGCTCAGGAATTGGCTGACCACACTTCGCCGTCTCTGACTTCTACTTCCACCGTATCCCCAAAGCAATACACGAAAGGCGATAGGCGTCGCACTCTCAAGATTTCGCAGCCTCTTGTAGTCCCCTTGGATCAAGCCCCCCGACCGCGGCAAGACTGTCGCGATCTCGGAGGACCCAAAGGATCGAAGACGCACACAAAGCGGCTGCCTCTGGTCGTCTAGTTTCCACGGATTGGCTTGGTTTCCTCCTTTTTATAGAGGTATGCCACGGAGCGCCGGGCATTCCCTCAATCGATGTTGAACCGTCCAAGGCCATGAGGCAGTAAACACCATCAAGACAGAGGAGACATGGCGGTCAGAAGGTGTGGTTATCAACGAGAAACTGAGGTGATCGCCATGGCTGGTCAACGTCGCCCCATGACGCAAGCTACAGCAAGCAGAAAACCAAAACCTTGGCAAGGAACCGTCTCACAGACAGCATCAATGCATGCACCAGGCGAAGCAGTCCGATAGAATATATATGCAAATCGACGTCCGTTAACGATACCTAATCAAGATCCAGGGCGTATTATAAACATAAAAAAGAACATGAGCGAAAAATCAAAGTAGGTTTCTACGTTCTTTTTGGGGGGAGGGTGGTGGTGGTGGTTCCTTTTTGTGTGTGTATGATTTTTGGTTCTTCCAAACGCCTCGCTGTCTCTCTCTTCCATCTTTTTTGATTGAAAAACAACAACATACAAGTATCCTCAATCTCCACATCTCCACATCTCCGAAGAAATTACGTCCAGAGAATACAGGTGCCGTCGGCGCCGGCGCTAACACACCACGGCTCCGAGGGGTGCCAGTCCACATCGAGCACACCGAGCTTGTTGACGACCTTGTGGCCCTTGAGCATCTTGACGGGCACGATGGTCGGGGTCTCCATGAGGTCGCTGACGACCTTGCCGTGGAAGATCTGCAGCGTGCCGTCGTCGCTGGCGTCGGCGAAGAGGGGCAGGCCGCGGTGGTACTTGACGGCGCGGATGGCCTCGGCGTGGAAGCGCATGGTCTTGTAAGGGCGGTTGGACAGGTCGAGGTCGTGCCAGAGGAGGCGCCTGTCGTAGGATCCGACGACGATGTTGTCTCCGCCCGAGTGCACGTCGAAGGACGAGATCCAGCGGGCGCCGGGCTGGATGACCTTGACGAGCTCCTGGCGCTGGAGGTCGTAGCAGCGGATCATGCGCTGGGTGGCGACGAAGAAGAGCGGCCGCGAGGGGTGGAACTGCGCCGTCTGGGCGAGGCCGGGGAGCTTGCGGAAGGGGATCTGCGTGAGGTGCTTCGAGAGGGTGTGGATCGCGACGGCGCTGCGCTGGCCCGAGGGGGACACGGTGCAGAGGAAGTCGCCGCGGCGGTGCCAGTTGATGGCCTTGACCGTCGACCTAACGGTCGCCTTGAGCAGCACGCCGAGCGCCTCGAGCTTGGAGCCCGGCCTGGCCCACTTGCCCGGGTGCTCCTTGGTGACCTGCGCCGTGGGCTGAGGGTTCTGGGTGGCGTAGCCGAAGCCGGCGTCGATGAGGTCGCGGCTGTTCTTGTCGATGCCGTCGGCGCCGCGGGGGGGGACGGCGAAGAAGATGTCCTCTCCCGCGGCGGCGGCGAGGATGAAGGTGTCCTTGGTCGGGCGCCAGCGGACGACGTTGACGGCCTCGTCGACGCTGATCTTGGCGGACCACTCCTGGCGACCGGTGCGAAGGTGCCACAGGCGGATGGTGCCGTCGTCGCCGCCGCTCGCGAGCCACTCGCCGTCGGGGCTGATGGCGGCCGACCGCACGCGGCCCTCGTGGCCGCGGAAGACGGTCTGGCAGGCCGTGGGGAAGGGCCTGAGCTCCTCGGGGCGGGGGAGCTTGGGGAGGAGGGAGGCCGGGTCGATGTTGAGCCTGTTCTTGCGCACGCGCGGGGCCAGGTAGAGGTCGAGGCAGCGCTCGAAGCGCTCCTTGACGAACTCGCCGTAGGCGGGGACCTTGCGCAGCGAGTCAAACTTGGCGGGCAGGTACTCCTTCTCCCTCTCCTCGGGGTCCTTCTGCTCCCACTCCTCCTTCTCGGCCTCGGTCGGGAGGTACTCGGGGGGCGGGTTGTAGCTGAGGTCGTAGCCGGGCGGCGGGAGCTTGGGGGCCGGGATGTTCATGATGTGCGGCGGGCGCTCCTCCTCGTTCGCCCAGATGTCGTAGTAGTTCTCCTCCTTCTCGGCCTCCTCCTTCTCCCTCTCTTCGGGCGGCTTGTACGGCAGGATGCGGCCCTCCTTGATGGCCTTGACGAGCTTGGCGATGCGCTTGGCCTCGTGCTTGGAGGGGACGAAGCGACGTTTCGGCTCGGGGGCGGCGCTCAGGGGCATCTTCTCCTCGTGGGCGGTGAACCAGTGCACCATTTCCTGTCTGCTGTCAGTCGTCTGCCGGGTTCTCGCCCGGGTCGGTCGGAACTTACGGGGTACGGGTCGTAGCCCTCCTCGGGCACCTCGTTCATCTGGACGCGGCGCAGGAGCTCGAGCTCGTCCTGGGTCAGGTTGAGCGGCTTGCCGGTCGCGGGGTCGGTCAGGCCGGTCCATCCCTTGGGGATCTCAATGGTGTCGAGCAGTGCATCCAATGCCTCGCCGGTGGCCGGGCGCATAATCTTCTTGCCGTTGATGTCGTAGCCGATGTGCGGGTACGAGTCGTAGAAGGACAGAGGGATGTTGCCGATGGTGTTGGCAGGCTCCTGGGCGTCGGAGTCGTCAGAGTCGTAGACGGCGTCGATCTCGTCGTACTCGTAGCGCACGTTGCCATCGACATCCTTGACGACCCTGTAGTTGGGTCCGTCCTCCTCGCCGTCGGCGTCATTGGAAGGCTTTGAGGACCTGAGCTTCGACGAGACGTCACCTTCCTCAGCATCGGAGGGAATATCGTCGCTCAGGATATCCTCCTCGTCGTCCTCCGACTCCTCGCCGTCGAACTCGTTGTTGTCGCCGTCAGACTCGGAAGCCTCCTCGTAGTCGGAATCATCCTCGCTCTGAGACAGGACGCCCTCCAACGTTGCATTGCCGAACTCGTCGTCTTCGACCACAGGCGTCTCGGCCTGCGGTTCCTTCCGCTTCTTCCCTAACGCTTGTCGTGCCGCCATTGGATTGGTGGTGGTTCCGAAGCCAACAGGAAAAAAAGATGTCTTGGGAGGCGCAGCTATTTTTGGAGCTTCACGATGCAGGCGGTTTGGACCAGCACCTATGCGGTCTCTGGAATTTTTTTTTCTGCCGGTCGATGGACGGCTAGCGCGTGCCACACCGCCTAGCGGGGTCGACCAAAGCGCGACGAGTGGGCGTTCTTGCTGAGCCTGCCGCCAAATGGGAACACTGAATCTGCCCTACAGGCTGCGGCATGCGCTGCAGGGGCTGTGGGACGCTCAGTGGTTGGTTGGTCAGCGCAGCTGCAGTGGAGATTCTCGAAGAAGTGGGTCCCATGGGCGCCCTAAGAATGACGGCGCGCAGCACCTACAGGCCACAGTTGCTACCTAGGTAGGAACATTGCAGTGGCTTCTCACCGGGCTCGTCACATGAGCGCCCAGCGTCACCACAGCGCCCTTCCGGCCAATTCACAACAGACACCTATGCTGGAGGGATGGATGTGACCAGGCTGACCTGACGCTACAGGGCGCCTTCAGCCGCCGCACTGCTAGCCCGAAGCAACAGCGCAGCGCTGAAAGCACTACAACGTAGCATGAGACTAGGCGACACCAGGTACGAGACGGAATCTTGGCAAGAATGGACGCAGCAACCAAACAAGAACAGCATGGAATAGGGCCGTTTCGATGGAAGGCAGCAGATGAGACTGACGAGAGGCACGGCATCTCACCATATCTCACTGACCATGCCCGAACGGCTATTGCATGTCTCGCCGTGTCAGCCCGGCCATGCCAGCCCGACGGTGTAGAAGCTCCGAATGTGCATGGAACCGGCTTTCAAAGGGAGCATGAAATGAATGAGGCTTGTGTTTCTGGCGTCCCTGGAGGTCGCCGGCATTGCTGATGCTATTTTCTAATACCCATGCCGGTGACTCAAAGGTTCTAATTAGACGAACCGGCCAATCGCGGCGCCACGAGTGCAGCCCCGGGTCATGACGAGAGGCGTCTCGTTCCAGCATACCCACGCGACATTAGCCCGTCCTCGTACCTGTCGCCTATCTGGTGAGAGCAAGCATGTTTCGTGGCTTTGTCTTTGCCAGTCGAGTCGAGCGAGGGACTGAGACCCAGGCAAGAGAGTTCCTCGGCGTGTCCTCAGCTGGGAGTTGGATGAATCCGTTTTTGATTTTTGATGAGAGAACCTGAGTGAGGATGATGAGAAGAATGACGAAGACCCTGAGCAAGTTAGTCAACCTCTATCGCTGCCTACAGGGACTTTTGATGCCCAGACGGCGTATCACGAGGTACCGATAGATAGCATATCTAGTGTTTTGTTAGTGACAAAGTACTGAGTCAGCTTCTGTACTCTAGCAGAGATACATCGGATACGCCTAAGGGTCCAGCGCATGCACGGTCGAGATGGTGCTTACGCCGCGCGGAATCCTTCTCACAACCAACCAGTGACGTACCTCCGGGTGAAAGACGGCGCCGTGACTGACCTCGACCCAATTAGGACTGGCCGTCTGTCTCGACTAACCTCCTCCTGCCTAACATCACGTTTCTGCTGCGCCGTAGACAAGCTTTACCCTCCAAGCTTCTCTCCCTCGTGTTTGTCTTTCGTTCCTGTCTCTCACACCCCACCGCAGCCCTGTCGTCTCTCGAACAAGGTCTGCTACACTACTCATCGCGTCCTGCATCACACCCTTCGGCGTCACCATCCCGCATGCTTTTCCAACCTCGTGGATCCCCGTGGGCCCTCCGCCAAAGAGACACAAGTATCCCGAGATCCAGCTGAAAGCAAGCCACGCGAGACTAGCCAGGGCTTCACCGCGGTGGCAGCTGCAGACGCAGAAGAGACAAGCCCCCCTTCGCCGTTGTCACTGTACTCTTCCCGTCTTCGGGCGAGTCAGAAACGCCATCGTCATCTTGCACACGTTACCTGCCACATTCTTCACTCCCGTATCCCGCAGTCCACCTGCATATATAACCTCCCTGGGCGCCGCACTCCAGCAGCGTGGAAAGTTCTGAGTAATCAGTATAGTTCGCCCGAACGCACATTGTCAGGCTTCATCACGACAACAAGCCTCTCCACATCCCCCTTTAGACCTTGTCATATCAGCCATGCCCCAAAGCAGTAGTAGTCAGTCCAAGTCGGCCGACGGTGTCGTCAAGCATCGCGCATGTGATGAGTGTCGTAAGTCGAACCCGTCTCATCCCCAGAAATCACCAATAAGCTCGCTCACAAGCCATGCCAGGTTCGCGAAAGCTCGCCTGCACAAAGGAGCCGGACGGCTGCTCGCGGTGTAAGAGGGAGGACCTGAGATGTGTCTACTCGCCCCAGAAGCAGATGGGACGGCCGAGGAAGCGTAGACACGTCGAGGAGCCCGAAGCAGAGCAGTCCGCTGCCTCTTCACAGCCGCCGCAAGACCTTGCCCAGCACCAGCATCAGCAACAGCAGCCGCAGCAGATGACACTCATCACACAACCGACGCTAGACACCGACTTCTCGGCCTTCTTCGGCCAGGACTTCAACATTGACTACCTCGACCTGCTCTCTCCTCTGAACGGGCTGCCGGCCTCGACGCTGCCTCCTGAGCTGTCGAGCCTCAACACCGTGGGCTACCAGGAGCCGCGGTACCCTGCTGGAGACTTCCATTTCGGGGTTGGGGGTGTTGACCTGTTAGGTGGCATCATCTTTGACGAAAGTGACTCTGCTGACGAGGGTTTGCCTCAAGATATCAATAAAAGCTTCACCGACCTGCTGTCGGCGCAAGTGCCCGACAAGGTCTCTAGTGTTTCGCCTCCCGCGTCCTCGGAGGCGTCTAACACCATCAGCAACAGCACGCCAGAATCGACGTCCTCTGCAAACACCGGCCACACCGATCCCGAGACCAGCAACACGACGACGGAGACGACGACAGCGACGGGCTCCGTGAAGGCCTACACCAACACGACATGCTCCTGCCTCTCTCAGCTATTCCTCTCCCTAGACGCCCTGTCGAGACTGCCGAACGACGTCAAGCTCGCCATGGGCATCGCCAGACAGGCGGCGCGCGTGGCCCACGACGTCGTCCACTGTCCGGCGTGCAGCTCGCCGGACATGACGAAGCCCCCGCCGATGCAGTCATTCCAGAACATGATGATGCTGGGCGCCATCCTCCCGGCGACGGCCAACGCGTACGCCAAGATCCTCGAGCTCGTCGACGCGGAGAGCGCCCGCGCCAAGCGAGAGGGCCGGCCCATCACGTTCCGGTTCGCCGAGTACGGCGGCGTCTGGGGCGAGATGGGCCGGCGGGACCACCAGTGCGGCGCCGTGTCGTCGTTCGACAACCGCGAGCTGGACGCCGACACCTGGCGGCTCACCGTGCGCGCGCTGCTCAAGGTCGACATATACGGGCACGACTTCGAGAGGACGGACGCCGACGGGGCCACGCAGCCGCACCACCACATGGGCCTGCGGGACGTCATCAAAGAGATGGAGGACCGGTCGAACAATCGCCACGACCAGCTGGATGCAATCACCGCCGCGGGACACCCGCACCCGATGATGGACACGGGCTACACCCTGATGGTGCCGGAGGGCAAGGACGACAGCAAGGAAAACAGGCACTGCTTGAAGATTATCGAGATGGCGAGGGTTGCGCTGGACAAGCTGGTCATTGCGTGAACGGCATGGATTCTATGGCGGACAAATGTTTCTTTTTCTCTTTTCTCTTTGCGTTTATTACACAAGAATCGACGGGTCAAGGGACTGACCAGTATACCCAGTTGCCCGGGAACCGCAAGGTCGGCCCTCGCATGGCGCAGAGGGGTTTGTTTGGTTCAAAAGCGATCCTGCAGCGATTTTCTGGGTTCTGGAACGAGATGACATGATTTCACTCTAGACGGAGGGCAGAGACCTGGTTTTATTTGATCTTAGCTCACACCACAATCTACATTGGAGAAGGAGATGGCCAGAAATTTACAGACATTCCTCACTCTTAAGCTTGTTACTACCTCCTCCGGAACGCACTCCCCATTCCGGCGAGTCCGGACCGTGAGATTCGATTGTCGCGCCGGGCGCTGGATCTGGACTCTGATGATGACGACGGCATGAGAGATAAGACAAGAAACTTTCTATGCAGAAAAGGTTCCACGATGCCCCCCCCCCCCGTGACACGACCGAATCTGGGCGGCCTGGGCAACCAGTTCCTCGGGACTTTGGACCCCTATCGAAATCTAGATTAGATGGACATTCCTGCTGGTTTTAGTGGCGTTCGGGGCCCCGAGTCGAGATGGAAGCCTCGGCCGAGCGTGGGGTGGTAGGCAACGATGGAAAAACAAGCAATGCCGTCGACAAGATGGCCAGCAAGCGAGTTGGGAGAAATGCGTTGCTGATGATGGTTGTACGGTTCGGGGTTTTTTGGGATAGTGTCCGTCGTTTTGGCCTTTTTGTATTCATTTCGTGACATGCTGTTCAGAGGGCTAGCGAATGTCCGTCGCCGGCGCGGTTCTTGGTACATTGCATTACATGAGGGGCAGTGATTCCAAGTCGACTCACCGGTGCGCCGGCCGAGATGGCGATACCTATCGTGTAGGTAGATAGACTGCCAGTGGTAAGCAGCGCCAAGATAACCAAACCCTCTGCACATCTCGTAAATCGGCTCCGTCGGCTCATGTTTTAGCGCTGGACTGCCACTGGTCGCAGCAAGTCCAACGGGGTTGTTAAGCCTGCCTGTAAACCTTCATTTACCTCGAGGGAATTAGGTGCACTTTACATAATAACGGACATTGGCTCGGTGCGATATCCGCGATCCGGTGCTTCCAGTTCTGGGGTAGGTATCTAGGTAGCCTGTAGCTTGCCTCCCTTTCTATCGTCCGTTGTCCGCTCTCCGGTGATGCATCACTAGCCCTTGAGACGTTGTTGTGTCACAGCCGTCTTGTTGTCTAACGTATTCTTATTCTTTTGAATCCACTCGGTTGAAGAATATCAAAAAGCAACAACACAAGCTTAGGTCTCTACGGAGTACCTCTTGCACTGCTCAAGCTCGGTACGCTCCAGACTAGGTACAGTAGAGCCCACTGAGCCCCTGGCCCCTTCCCCCCTATCCGCGCTCGCTTGGGGCCGAATCTCTGCCGCGGACAGGCCCCCCAGGGTCCGGAGGTTCCGCTTATGCGGGGACGCTAAGCCCAATCAGAAGTAAGCTTGTGTCAGAACCCGGAGGGCCAGCTGGGAGTTGGAGACTTGGAGTTTCCATTACACTAAGATGGTGGAGGGGCTTTTGCTCTCCTCACCGGGCCACCAAGAGGTGCCTGTTACCTACGTAGTATAGGCTTTTTTGGTGGTGGTCCCCTTGGGCTGTGCGCTGCATGTTCCGATGACCAACGCCGCAACCTTACGTTTTTGGTGCCTGGGGGCGAGCGAGTGCGGACTCGAGCTCTCGCTCGCTCGGCTTATGTACCTTGGCCGACCTCAGGCGGTGGCAGGTACACGAACCCGCCGCAGGTTCTCAGTGCATCTCGCACCCAAAATGTCCGTGCTTCGCATGTCACTTTCCCGCTCCGCCCCGTGACAAGCCTCCGTCCGCCCTCTGTAGCCTGTAGCCTGTAGCCTGTCTCGTGGATGGATCGATCATGACCCTTTCGGCGGCCGCTTGTTTCTCTCCTTTTCTTCTTCTCTTTCTTTAAACAATCCGCCGCCACCGTCGCAGCAAAACCCCCTGGTCTCTTGTTTCCAACGCCTTGCCAGCGCGTCTCTTCCTTTTCTTCTTCTCTTTCTTTAAACAATCCGCCGCCACCGTCGCAGCAAAACCCCCTGGTCTCTTGTTTCCAACGCCTT